>AZIM01002209.1:254279-269147 GCA_000516915.1 Ophiophagus hannah
ACACACAAGGAATTTGTCTTGGTACAAATACTATCAGTATACATAAAAGAAAAGATACATTCATCAAGAATCATAAGGTACGACACTTAGTGATAGTCATAGGGTACAATAAGCAATCAAATCATAAGAGGACTGCCACTTGTAGTGGGTCACTTTACAAATGGGAAGTATCATCAAATTATTTTAGAGAAATTTGTTCTTGAGCTGCCAAAACTGGGAGAGCCATTAGAGAGCAGCAAACAGTTCTTCAGTTTCCATGCTGCCATCTAATGGTCATATTGTATTTTACAGACAGGATAGCTCTATGGCATATTGGTTTAACTTGCTTTTAGAGCTTTCTATTTAAATGTCTAAAAAGCAGCTAACCACATTACATTTATCTCAAATGCAATTATAATTTCATCATATATATATTACAAAATTGTTGTGTTCGTTTTCTTTAAGATTCTGCTAACAGATTCTCTAGCTGGCTACGTTTGTCTTTGCACATTTATGGGCATCTTTGCAAAAAAAAATCTTATTAACAAAGGAAGTATTAGTTCCTCAGTTACTATTTCTCTTAAACACTGCAGGAAATCTTACTGATACCCCTTGGCAGGCAGAAACAGTTGCCATAGAAGTGAAAAAAGGATTGAAAAATGTTCATCTGTCTATCCTTTAAATCTTTTGAATATTCTCGTCTCCCATTTATTCACATTATTTCTGTTGCAACTTGGTGGGGGAAATGTAGAGTGCTTGCAAATACTGATTTAAGATAGATGAGCAACCTGATAGGTACAGACTATATGTAATCTGCTAACAGAATTGTTTTCAGTTCCCACATCCTGTGCAGAGTGAGTCTTATTTAGGGAGAGTTTTGCTGTGTTAGAAAACCACTTAGAAAAAAACAGAAAGAATGAATTTGCCAAGTTTGCTGAGGTATTTTGCAGACCAAAAGTATACCTGAGAAATTGGAAGCACATTTTTTTTTTACTTCTGAGGTAGATATTGTAAATTGAAGATGTCTCCACAAAAACAGAACCAACAACTAAGGAACCTGTCTGGATAGGAAGAAGTTGGAAGATCACCCACCACTCCTGGACCACTGCTCCTCACAGCAAACTGTAGGATACTAATTTAGATCTAAGAAAGTTGTAAACAGATTAAGAGTCCAGATAAATTTTGAACATTGACTTTTACTGTAAGATTTTGGAATTAATTTTAAAAACATGAAAGTAAATAGATTCTTGTGGGAAACATTCGGCCATCCTCATTCCCTGCTAGAGGGGTCTAAAGATTCTAAGCAGAAAGAAAAATATATAGTTGTGTTCTTAATGTCAGTTAATAGTGGGACTTACAAAATGACACAAACAATATAATATCTGAAATATTAAAGGAGGTCTTTGCAGATTGGAGCCAGAATTAGTAACTACAATATCAACAGTATCAGTAATGATATCTGCTTCTATAGATTATAGATTTGGTCTATGTCCAAAAGACGTTAATGAAGGAATAATGTGGAACAAATTTTATTTGACAAGACAAAATTCCAAAAGTGAAACTATAAATGACAGGCCAAGAGAATGATTTGGAGAAAGATGTTTACCAGATATGCAAAAGAGATGGGTGAGGTTTTAAAAATTAAAAGGGAAATGCAAATGATAAATCAAGAGAATGACCTGGAAAATGTTTTCTTACTGGATCTACAAAATAGACTTGTAAAAGCCTTAAAGAAATCTGTGAGATGTGATTATGAAGAATCGAAGAGAAATCAGATCCTATGGCTTCCAATGTTAGTCATAGCTAAGTGAAGATATCTATGTGAACTAGTGAAGATAACAACCGCTGTGAAGAACACAAGATCAGAGAGAAACCATCTTTCAAATAGAGATAAACAATATCTACATATCATTCAAAAGATATAATCAAAAAACCCAAAAGGAAACAAAAAGACAAAAACACTTCCCTCACCAGCAATCAACACCCAGAGAAGCAGAATTTAACTCTAATATTATCACTCAGGAGCAACAATCAGGAAGTAAACAATACCCCAATACCAAAACAATACCAACTCAGACAAATAAGCTAACAATAAAAAAACAGCCTCATCAAGAAACACCAATACCATTCCCATCAACATTGACAGGGCATGCCACTAGAATATAACACTGATGATGTTACCTAGTTTGAAATGTCTGTAAGCAAACAACCAAGTTCAGAGAATACCAAGAACTTCACAGTTCAGTTCTGAGCTACAGATATTATCTTCCACAGATACTCCATAGGGTATATCTAGTAGTAAGCAATAATAAAGAAATCATCCAGATGAAACTCTTGTGTCAGTTTCCTTGGGCCTGATAATAGATATCAGTAGGTGATATATCTTATCTATAGATTGCTCTTCATTCTGATACAGGATGAAGAGATATCTATTTATACTCTAATAGAGTATTAACAGTTACTAAATATACTACGTTTATACTTGTGATGAAGATTGGAAGTCATTTTTAATATACAGTATTTCTTGTGTTTGTTTATTATATTCTCTATTTCAAACTTTAGTTTGTATTAGTTTTTAACTATAGGAATCAACATTCCTAATAAAAATTATGCTTAAAAAAGAAATTGGAAGCAGATCTTCACCCTGCATTAGTGATAGACTTTTATAAATTTATGGCAGCTGCTCTTATTGCAACTGCATAATCAAGTGTGAAGGAAAAAATGAGAACTGGCTTGACTGAAGACCATCAAACTTACTTTTGCATAAACAAATTTGGCATATTTCGTTTTTGAGAGAAAGCTGCACAGGATTGCTGCTGGTCAGGTAACACATATTTTGACAATTTTCAAGCCAAGAAAGATTCTTGCTGTCAAGCACCAAATGTAAACATCCCTCTAAATCTTATTCAGTTTTTTGTACATATCTGGCCCCAATGCTATGCTGCCACCCCAAAATAAAAATGACATCTTGATAAACATGATAACAATGACATTGCTACATCTATTCCAAGCCCATACTATTTAATGGCATTAAATTTATTGGTAATATTTATCTATCACACATAGAGTTTACTGTCCACAACTGCAATATAATTCTATTGAATTTGCCATTTCTATTTCATAGAGAAAGGATAAAAGAGAATATTTCAACCCTCTTGAATAAAGAAATAAGTATTTCTGCTTATGGTTCCTCTGGAATTCTCACCTGCCTCAAACCATTAATGATAGCCTGGCTTAAATGGCAATAATTGCTGTCACATTGCTGTGCTAGAAGAATGATTTAACCTAAACTACCAGGAGGATTCTGAATCACAATTTCAGATATATACAATCCCCAAATTTCAGAAAAATACTACATTATGGTGATAGACTGTGACTTAACACACTGCAAAGCTTTAGATTGGATTATGCTTATAAAAGACAAAGAACATATCACAATAGAAATTAAAAGTGTTGTTGCTAGAAAATGATGGAATACAAACCTAGGAAATGGAAGAAGTGGTAAACTGGGCATTAAAACAAATTGAAAGTAAATTTAGGGCCACAAATGGGCTGCTCTGGCATCTGGATTCTCCATTAATTCCAAGGTTAAGCATTTTCTATAGATCAGGGGTGTCAAACTCACGTCATCGTGGCAGCATCATATGATGTATCAGGATTTATCCCTCCTTTGCTAAACCGGGTGGGGGCAGGGCCAGCAGGCAATGCATCCAGCCCACAAGCCACGAGTTTGACATAGATGGTGTTTCTAGAGTTATCAGTTGGACTTTGGAAGCTGAGCCTATCCCTATACTATAGACAAGGCTTGGACTGCAGAGAAAGCATTATAAAGACAGAGTTGCTGGATTTTCTCCAGAAACTGAGGAAGGGCATTTCCCCATTATATGTCTTGCCACAGTCTCCTAAGCTCTCCAATCACTTGTACAGATGGGTCTGGGACAACTCGCTGCAGCCAACTTGCCTCAGGACAGTTCAATGCAGGATAACTCAAGAGAGGGGCGGGGCCTTGTCTTGTGTTAGGTTTGAAACTTCTCAAGTTAGAAGTCCTCAAGGCTGGGGTGAACTGCAATTCTACTTGTCCCTCTCTTTAGGTGTCCTGTGTTGAATTGTCCCATGGCAAGTTAGCCAGAGCGAGTCAGCTGAGGCAAGATGACGGGAATGAGTTCGCTGAAACAAGTTGCCCCATTCTGTCTCCAGACATTACCTTCTTGCTGTTTCTTTCCTCCACCACAAAAAGGATACATCATGACAGAAGGACAAGGAAGAAGACAGTCAGATACTGTAACTGTCCAGCTAGAAGGGAAGCTGATAGCTCAAGGAGAAAAAGCTGAGGAAATTGCTGGCAGGGCACATTGTGCAAAATTCTGCATAATATTGGGAAGAAAGATGTGGGTCTAGTGACATGTGGAAAGGACTTTATGCCTGGCAGAATGGATTGCTTGAATGCTCTGAGTAAGATCTAGTACTATCCTTCTGCCATGAAAATTAAGAATCCCCTTTTTCCAATCCCCTTGCAGGATTTTGTTTTGCAAACAGCTGGCCACAGCTGCACTTACTTGGTTTTGCTTTTCCACCCCCTAAGCACTTATCAACATATATTATGGTCTATTCATGCCTCAGGATATCTAGAATAGTCTAATCAGAGAACTGTGGTTTTTACATAAAACCAAAGACTGGGGATGGGCATTCACCTGTCAGCATACCCTTAAAGAAGCCTTATCTTTTCTGGGATTCACCTGGTGGCTATGGAGTTGCAAAAAATACATGTCTGAGTTAAGAAGGCTTTTAATATGCCTTCAGATATATGCCCATACATGCTGTAATCAATCAAGTTGCTTCTTGTTGGTGCTTCCTCAGCTGAAATATGTATTTTCCTGGCACTGCATGGCTACCCTGTGATGCCAAGGAACATTCAGCTTCTTGAAAGATGACAGGTGTGGCGTGACAGCCCACTCCCACTCTCCATCACATTTTCAACTTTGGATCCAAAACACTGCACATTCCTAGTCAAACTGTGATGTGTTGAGTCATACTGTTCTGAGAAGATATATTAGCAGTGGGCAATTTGGAACATATTTGTCAAGAAAGTATGGATTGTGATGATGGCTTCAGTATTTTTTGTATACAATACTTTTGTTTTGTTTTTTTTAAATACAATCATACAAACATAAACTAATGCAAACTACAAAGGATAAAAAGGATAAAACTTTGAAGAATAAAAATAAAAAAATAGAAAGTGTTCCCTCTATTGTACTTATGGGTTTGAAGAAAAGATACCTGCTATACTTTTACTTCCCTCTAAAGCTCCAGGGAACTTATGTGACAAATAATTCTTTTCATTTGCAAGATAATTTGAACTGAGATGGCTCAAAGATACCAGAGAGAGAGTTTTAGAGAATATGGCCTTGATGTTTCTTACATTTATTTAATTATATGACCAAGGATTGTGCATGGTCCTGCTTTCAGTGGCCTGCCACATTCTTGGTTGGTCATGCATCCGTAAGTCTTATAGAATATTTCAGGAGGGAATTCTTCTTTGCGACTTTTTCAGCAGTATTGCTGCTGTCACTTCTAAGCAGGAGTTCTGTCCTTGAGAAACTGATGGGGAAAATTCTTTTTCCTCTAAAGGATTTCGGAGAAAGCTTCCACTCAATTTGTCTGCTCAAATTGCATGGAGAAATTTAAAAGGCCATTTATGCCAAACTCTGCCAGGAAAGAAATGAGAGATATTATTCACTCAAAGCAGCAGCAGCAGCAGCAGCAGCAGCTGTTGTTAAATCAATCAGATAGGTGGTAGTGGTTATGTTATCGGTGGAAATAAGAATAAGATTTACACCTCGTCCTTCTATTTGAGAAAGTTAAGGGATGTGAAATAAGAAAAAAAAGCAGTTTAACACGGGTTAACATGGGTTATAGGGAAGAGTGCCAAGCACCAGCAAAATCAGGAGATTCAGACAGTTAAAATGGATATAAACAGGGGTGGGATTCAGCCAGTTTGGGCCAGTTCAGGCGAACTGGATGTTAAATTTACAACTGGTTCACCGAACTAATAGTTGAATCAACTGGCTGGCCCTGCCCACCCTTCCCCTCCTAGGAGTCTCCACGTGGCCCGTTTTGGATGCAGGTAAGTGCAGGGTCTGTGTGGAAGCTCTGGGAGGGCAAAAAATGGACCCGGACGTTCTGGTAGGCTACACCCACCATGGCCACACCCACCCAGCAACTGGACAGAGAACTGGTTGTTCGGATTTTTGAATCCCACCCCTGGCTATAAAGCTTTATTGTAAGCTCAAGCTCTCTACAAGAATCTGAACTATTAATGGCCAAGGGAAACTAGCGAGAGATAAGAGTAGAAGGAATTCAAGGCGGGCTGGACTTAGAGCTCTTGTGGGCGCAAAGGGACTCATGACTGATGATGCATTTGACTCCTCCCTCAGGGTCAACCTGGTCATCTCCTACAAAGAAATCTTTAGTGATACCAACGCTGAATCAAATTGTTGGGATGAAGTTATGCCCTATAACTGTAATGGCATTAATGATTTTTTAAATTAAAGTGCACAATCCTGAGGGTTTGTCTGAATATCCGCTGGATAAAATTCTGAACTTTAAAAAAAAACTAAAGTTCTGTTGAGACATTCAACTGAAGAAGTGGAGGGATGACTGGAAAGATGACAGATGACAGTTCCTGTTGGGCCTGTTGCTGTAAAGGCTAGTATTTTAAACTAGGCATTGCAGTTATTTTCCCACAATTCTTTTCTTATGATAACAACACAGTTCTTCTCAGAGTTATACAATGGCCCCTGTGGATGACAGATAATCAACTATCTCTATTCCTTAAACTTTCTTTCCTTTCATGGAGAATTGAGCTACTTGACTTAAAATTGGTTTTTCATCTGTAAGGACAATAGTATTTCTAATATGATGACTGAAAATAATGTGAGTAAAAGAATCCAATTTCTATAACTATTTTTCAACCTAACATCTCAATGTCTTAATACCTCAAGGCATTAAAAGACAATGGTTGCATTTATTTATTGAATTACTGCTCATGATAAGGAGAAAATACATAAGAGCATATTGATAGGATTCCATAAAGTTACAGACCTTGGTTAATTTAGACTATTTGTGTTTGTGATAGATTTTTTGGGGGGTGTTCTAAGTCCAGTTTTCATGGATTTAACTGTTATTTTGCTGAATTTTTCATCTACACTGGGAAATTGCTGCATTGATTTAGCTACATCAGTCCAAGATTTTACCTAAAGCAATAATCAGAACAGTATTACAAAATGATTTTCTGTGTTATCTCTTTTCTTGGATTGTAACTTGTTTCTTTGGGTAAATATATCTGTGGAGATTCTCAGTCACCTGAGTCGTAGTTGTCTCAAAGGTGCTTTTTCAAAAGGAAACTGGACTGTTTTTTTCTTTGTGGAAGAAGAAGAAGAAGAAGTTTTGCTTCTCATCCAAGAAACTTCATGGCTTCTCACAGGATGGTGGGGGCTATGGAGGGATTAGTTCTGACAGGATGGGAGGAGGGTTGGAAGGATCATGTTTCTTTGCAGTTATCTGGTTTTAGCGCTCTGCCTAAGAGCTCTTGAGGCTACTTGGGGGATTATCTGTGCCTTCAGGGTCAGCCATATCAGAGTGCAAATTGGGTTGGAATCTTCTTGGAACTGCTGAAAGGACTATGTTGCAGACGGGGAATAGGTGGTGTCTTATCCCTCCCCATCTATTGAGAGAAGGCTGCTCAATGTTAACATAAATGGCCTCTTTTGCCCCTCTTTCAAATGAATGGTTAGGCTGAAACGGAATCCAGACAGGGCAGCTAACCACTGTTGCCTGGATTGTCGTGCTTGGTCGTTGAGAGGCAATACTTCAATGGATTGCTGTCGGTCTTGACCTCAAACTCTGCCCATTACATTACATGTAGTCTTTCAGCTTATCCACTGATGCTCATTTTAATGCCAGGACTAAGTCACTAGGAAAGAAAGAAAAGGGGTATGTGCAAAATAAATAATAAAATGTTCCAAATTAAGAACACAGTAGCCTTATTCAGAACTTCATCAGAGTGTTTTGAGTGCTGTGTTCTTTAGACCATTTTAAGTATTTCAATACTGAGAACAATAAGAATTCAAAACAATCTCTTGCATCCTTATTTTACAATTACTTAAATAGTTGGGGGTTATCTATGCTGTGTAATACCTACTGCCCTTCTAAATGAAATGAAAATAAATATTAAAAAATAAAATGTTTTAAAATCCCAATAGCAAACAAAAACATAAGTTGAGTGTGTTTTTGTAAACACAAGCTAAGCAGCACAAACAACATCACAAATGTAAAAACATACTTTATGCTTTGGATTTGAAGCTACTTTCTCTAAGGCAGATGCTGCATTGTGTGCACTTTTTCTTACACAGTTTGTGGTCTTTTAAAAAATAGCAACTCATACAAAAAAAGTCCTGAATAGATATAATTTATGGGTGAAAATATATTACTTTTCATTAAAAGAAATTCCAAAGCAGGATAAAAAAAAGAAGGACATTGTAGCACATGAAGTTTAAATTCTAAATTTAAATGGGAACAAATATAAAAACAACACTAAGTGTACCATTCAGACAAGAAATTATGGGGTTTTTTAAAACATCTAAAATGGTTTTCAACCTCTGAGCATTGACTCTGAGAGTCAAATGTTGCAACTGAATCTTTTCTTCACCTGAGCTAACAGCTTGGAGTAAAACTTTAGATCATGAATTTTTTTCCTTGGGGTATTGAAAAGTTAAAAAATGTGTTTTGAAACAGTGAACAAACTACTACAATGTATTGACTTTTGAAAATTATAAATGTACGTGCATATTTTTTCTAAGATCAGTTCTGTGAAAAATTAATATTTATAGTTACATAATCAGTCAATGTCAAATTAATCATATAGTTAGATTTTAGGGAGAATGTGAACCAATTGTATTTGAAATCTGTCCCCTATTATGATATGAATTTTAGTTCTGCTGTTCCTGAATAGAGTATCAGGGGAAAATATATGGCTGCCGTATTGAAGATCTTTCTCTACTTTTTATAAATCTGATTTAATCAGAGAACCTGAAATGCTTCCTGAAGGAATCTCTTATTTTTCTAATAAATTCTCTGGAACTTAGTGCCTGATATTACAAGCTTTTTTATTTTGGTTTCAAAGAACCTGCATTCATGGGAAGGAAGAAGCAAAAACATATAAAAATAAAGCCCATTTATTTTAATCAACTATTGGGGAATTGAGAAGAATAGGAAAGGAGCCTGCAAATTCAGATTTTGCTTCCTTGTTTTCTCAAAAGGAATGATCACTTGTTAGTTCTCCTGCACAAGTCATATGACAACAGCATGGAATATTTGGAAAATATAGATGGAATATGGGAAATATTAACCAAAGTATTTTTCTTTCTTTCTTGATGTATTGGTGGCAACTTATATATGACAAAGGCTGTTATTTTTAACTCAGTTATATACAGAAAGACAGGATCAGACAATCACATAGCCCTGAAGTTACTCAGTGGCTCAGTTCACATATGGCATAATACACTTGATTAACTCACAACAAATGGGGTCACTTAATATATTAAATCACCATATGCTTTTCCAACTCTAAAAACCAGATGGGAATGTACAAAGGGAGTGAGGGGGAGAGAAGAAGAAAAGGCAAAAAGCAAAGAACAAAAGCAATCCTTTTTTTTTCTTTAGCCATTAACCACAGATCTATTCCTTTCCAGTGCTAAGACAGTAGATCAGTGGCTTATTCATCACATCAATCAATAACGTAGCTTTCCTGTTTTGCTTCTTGTGTTGAAGAAACATCAGTCATTGTGTGTGAAATAAAGGGTATGGCTTTCCATGATGGGTGAATTCAAGCAATTATGTCCCAAAGGTGCTTTTTCAGGAGGCAACTGGACTTTCTTGTGTTTTCTTTTGAAGATGTTTTGCTTCTCATCCAAGAAACTTCATCAACTCTGACAGGATAGTGGGGAATGGAGCTGAAGAAGCATCTTGGATGAGAAGGGGAACATCTTCAAAAGAAAAACAAATCCAGTTGCCTCCTGAAAAAGCTCCTTTGGTACAACCTTGACCTGGATGACTGAGAATATCTACAGACCTCAAGCAATTATGGTTTATTCAACAAATCATAATTAAAAATTGGTTTAAAGTAATGTGTGAACCTACAAATATATGACAGCCTTTGCCAACTAACTAATGGCCAAAGAACAAATTATTTAGTACTACATGTATATATATGTTATCTATGTCCATATTTATGTCCCTATTTATATCTACATATAGTCATTATTTTATAATTAAGAATATTTCATTCAAGAAATGAAGTTAAAATAATAAATTTTGAACATGCACCAATTTAATGATCTGCTTGGATGTTTTATATGATTAATTTCAATGATCTATATATTCTCCTAGTTACGTATTGAAGAATAACTTAGGATGAATGAAACCGAAATATTGCATGCCTATAATATTTACATCTTGATATGCTTTTTCATTCACCAACAACTTCACTAGAGGCATTTGTAGAGATTAGGAGTAAAGCTGATTCAATGACAATGTTTACTGCTGCTATATCTAATTTGGCCACTAGAAATAGTTTACCATTAGAACTACATACAACTTTTTAAAATGTTACCTATTTTGGGATAGTATCTTTATAATTTTTATTATTATTATATAAAATGCAAAGAAGAAAAGAAAATAGAAAATTAAGGGAGGGAAAGGGAATGGGTGTGAGATACAAGGGGAAGATAAAAAGAAAGAAAAGGGGGCATTGACTTCCAATTCTTCCTAGCGCAATACAAGATAAACACACTCTAACCTCAACTTTTTGCTTTTATACATTAATATATAACTAGCCTTTTCTATAACACCAAATCTTTACAATCAACAAAACCAAGATCAAAGTTTCAATTTTTTTTCCTCACAAGCACAAATTCCAGAAGTGATATCCAAATATGAACATATTTTCCTCTTTAAAGTTAACCCAGGGGTGGGATTCAGCCAGTTCGAACCAGTTCAAGTGAACCAGATGTTAAATTTACATCTGGTTTGCCGAAGCAGTAGTTGAACCAACCAGCTGGCCCTGCCCACCCCGCCCATTCCCTCCCAGGAGTCTCCACACAGCCTGTTTTGCATGCAGGTAAGTGCAGGGTCTGCATGGAGGCCCTTGGGAGGGTGAAAAACAGGCCTCCTGGAAGTTCCAGAAGTCCAGAAAGGGGCCTGTTTCTGGCTTCCAAGGGGCCTCCAGAGCCCAGGGGAGGCCATTTTCACCCTCCCAGAGGCCTGAGGAAAGACTCCGGAGCCTGGGGAGGGCAAAAAATGAGCCTCCCAGAAGTTATGGTAGGCCATGCCCACCATGGCCACGCCTACCCAGCACCTGGGCAGAAAACCAGTTGCTGGGGTTTTTGAATCCCACCCCTGAGTTAACCATTCCTGCTTTATCTTCCTTGCTATAGAAATAATGTGTATTTCTATTTATACCTAGCAATCTTCGTGAGCTGTCACCATTTTTATTTACAAAATTTATTGTATTCTTTCAAATACTTTGGCCTTACTGAAAGAAAAAAAAGAGGGGGGAACCTTGCTTTTGTTTTTCACCCTTCCTTCAAACTTTTTAAAAACATAAAAAAGCACTTTTCAAAAAAACATTTTGGGACTGTATCAATTACCCAGTGGGAAGATTTGATTAAACGCAAAGTTAAGGAAATCTTGGTTCTTCATCGAAGAAGTACAAAATTAGAAAAATCTGATGTCAAATGAATATGCACCTTGTTTGCCAAAACCAAGTGAGATGAATCTATTCGGGCCAGCCAAAATCTAGCAGAGCTTGAGAACAAACCAAATCTCGTGCTCTGACTGTGTCCTTTCAAGTCTTTTCAAACTAGAGTTGCAACAATTGATTTGGCTAGTTGGGGTCAGCCAAGGCAGAGTTTGTCAAGAAGCTTGAAACACAGCACACATGTGGTGCAACAAAACTGGGGAGAAAATGAGAGAGCTAGAACATTTCCTTTCTGGACAATGTCCAAACCAGGGTTAGATTTGCCATCAGGAGCTGCTCCTAATTGGACAATTGACTTGTTGCCGTGCTCTCTGCTAACGGGCTTTGAAATGAGCCCAACGCTCAATTTCATTAACCACTGAGGAGGCATCCAGTAGGATGAGATGATGCAAGGCACATTCTTGTTTTATTCTCAGATAAACAGGGCTCCTTGAGTCTATTATCTTCATGCTGACAAATTTCCCCCATATATTGTAAGTAGTTTTAATTACATCTTAGGCTGTATTTAATTGTCTGGTTTTTTACTGCTGCTGCTGCTCTGACAGCAAGACAGGTTTATATATATAATCCTGTCTTTGAGTCCTTGTGCTATGGGACTAGAATATGTGCCTTGAATATAAGGTATCTTAGTTATGCTTCCTGAGTCATCTTGTAAAATCAGCAATGGGTCAAAAAGAATCACGTACAAGAAAAAACTGGTACTGGTAGTCCTCGACTTACGACTACAATGGAGTCCAAGGTTTATCTTGTAACGGAGACATTTGTTAAGTGAGTTTTGCCCCATTTTATGACTTTTTGTTGTGGCCTCTTGGCCACCAGTTCCTCCAGCAGCCAAATCAGATGAGGAGGAGGCATGGGAGCCAGGGTCACATCAGGGCAACCTGGGAGCTCCGAGGGGGAAGAGGGAATGGAGCTGGCAGAGAGAGAGAGACAGAGGTGGAGCCTGGGTCATCCATCAGCCCTCAGATGGAGAGTTAACAGCCTTCCAGGTCTGGAGATGGCTGATGAGGAAGTGGAGGAACTGTTATGTCCAGTGCCTGATGTGCGGATGTGCAGAAGGCAGAGGAGAGGAGAGCAGTGGCAATCTATGGGCCGATCCTTGGGACGGGAGAGCCACCACTGCTAGCGAAGCCCCATCCTATCATCCCCTCTGGGGATAAAAGGCCGGGGGCAGAGATGAATAGATGCGGCAGGCAACTATTTATCTCCCTGCTGGACAGAATTGTTAGCTGCTGTGAGAGAGAAACTTTTTGCCGGGGCTGCTGGGACTCCTAATAAAGGAAACATTGATTTCACCACAGAGGGTTTGTCATGTTTGGGAAGCTGGGTCAGAACACTTTTCTTGCCACAGTTGTTAAATGAATGATTGCAGTTGTTAAGGTAACATGTGGTTGTTAAGTGAATCTGACTTCCCCATTGACTTTACTTATCAGATGATTGCAAAAGCTGATCACATGACTCTGGGACACTGCTGCCATCATAAATATGAACCACTTGCTAAGCATCCAAATTTTCATCACGTAACCATGGGGATGCTGCAATGTTTGTACATGTGAAAATGGTCATATGTCACTTTTTCCAGTGCTGTTGTAACTTTGAATGGTCACTAAATGAAGTTTCATAAGTTCGGAACTACCTATACTAGATAAAATGGAAAAGATGGCTTGAATTAATGACCAATTTTTTTGCCTCTCTTCCTGTCAGGGCTGCCACTGAAGAGAAATCACCAGGAAAAATCCTAATTATAATAATACAATAATATTAGTATATAAGAATGGAAGTAATAGTCCAATCAGTGTATAAATTAATGCTTTGGTAAAACAAAAGGTTTTCAGGATGGACATGGCATTGCTAGTCATTTCCGGCTCTAGGGGGCAGTGCTCATCTCCATTACAAAACTGTCCAAAGATGTCTCTGTGGTCATGTGATTGGCATGACTAAACACCACAGAAAGCTGTTACCTTCCCACCAAAGTGGTGCCTATTTTTCTACTTGCATTTTTACATGCTTTTGAACTNTTTACATGCTTTTGAACTGCTAGGTTGGCACAAGCTGGGACAAGTAACAGGAGCTCACTCCATTATGCGGTGCTAGGGATTCAAACTGCCAAACTGCTGACCTTTCTGATCAACAAGCTTGGTGTCTTAGCCACTGAGCCAGCTATAGAACACAGCAATTGCTTTTCATGTGGAACACATCAATTGTTATTCCATATTATTCAAGTTTCTAATTGCCCCCCATTCCTGGAAAATCCACTTCAGCACAGAAGCCTAGTAGGACAATGTATGACATGGAAGAAAATGCTTCTTATAAAGAAAAATATTTGTAGCTCAGGGTTGAAGTGAGGGTTCTTGGTGCTCTCTGAGCTTGGTTGTTTTCTTGCAGACGTTTTAGTAAGGAATGGAGTTTGCTCTCAGTTTATATTCTAATGGCCTGCCCTGGGATGGTCTTGAAGGTTCTTTAGTTGGGTTGTTTACTGTTGGCTTGTTTGGCAGCTCCTTGATTAGGGTATCATTTGCTTGATTGTTGGTATTGATATTAAACTTGGAGTTAATCTATGCTCATCTGTGTCAGTGGTGCTATTCAATTTTTTTTTACTACCGGTTCTATGGGAGTGGGTTGGTGGGTGTGATGTGGTGTGGCTTGGTCGGTGTGCTTGGTGGGCATGGCTTGGTGGGCAATTTCCACTACTGGTTCTCCAGAACCTGTCAGAATTGACTGAATACCACCTCTGATCTGTGTACTGATTGTTAGTGTGGACGTGTTTTTGTCTTTCTGGTCCCTTTTTAGCTTGTTGATTGTCTCTTTTGCAAAGTGTATAGATATTGTTTATATCTATGTGTCTATTGATGGCTAATTTGTCAGAATGCCAGGCTTCTAGAAATTCCCTAATGTTTTTGAGCTTGGCTTGGTCTAGAGTGGTCACAGTTTTCCAATTAGCAATAGCAATAGCACTTAGACTTATATACCACTTCACAGTGTTTTACAGAGACAGCATATTGCCCCCAATAATCTGGGTCCTCATTTTACCCACTTCGGANAGGATGGAGGGCTGAGTCAACCTGGAGCCTGGT
>AZIM01002211.1:34651-49042 GCA_000516915.1 Ophiophagus hannah
CCTGCCACTCACAGCTGCGCCAGTATGTCGAACCTCACAGTGGTCCCACTGCTTGGACACAACAGCACAAGCCTTGCAGCGTGAGGTTCGATGTACTGGCGCAGCCACAAACGGCAGGACGCCAGCTGCGCCAGTGTGATGAAACTCATGGTAGTGCTGCCATTCACATGTGCAATAACAAGCCTTGCAGGGTACTGCTCCAAGAGGCTACGCCGGTGCAATGAGTCTCACAAGACTCATTTCTGGTGGAGTTTGGAGGATATAAAGAAACATTTCTGCTGCTTCTGCTGCTTTCCTTGCGTGCAGCCAAAAGTTCACAAAAGGCAGGAAGGTAAAATGCCAAACTCAATCCGTACCCACACCTCGTGTATGGGCCGCCCCCAATGAGCGCTGGGGCTGGGTTAGGGTTAGGAGCCCTGCGCGGGCCCCACCTGCTTACACTTCGCCTTTGGCAGGTTGGCGGGCACTAGAAGGGCGCTGTCCCTGAAGCCTCCCCGCTTGGCTTGGGACGAACAGTGCCCAGCAGGCCTAGGTGCAGTAGGCAGGCAGGCAGGTGGAGCAGCTGAATGGCTCACTTGAATTGTGGGGATTTGGGCAGCATTTACATGGCTGGGATGCCTGCAGGATCCCTGGCTTCCAAGGCAGGTGAGGCCCAGAGAGGAGGCGCTGTGAGGGAGCCCATTTCTCACATTGGACATGCGGGGGTTGCCCACGCAGAGGCCGGGCCTCGGGGCACCACCCTGAGCAGGCGCCGAGCTGGAGGCGAGGGAGGGTCAGTCTCCTTACCTGCCGTTTTCATCAAATTTGTGTGTGTGTGTGTGTGTGTGTNNGTGTGTGTGTGTGTGTGTGTGTGTGACGAGAGANNTGTGTGTGTGTGTGTGTGTGTGACGAGAGAGANNTGTGTGTGTGTGTGTGTGACGAGAGAGAGAAAGAGAAAGGGTGGAGAGGAAACTCTTTCAAACAGCAATTCTTGTTACTCCCCTCTGTCGTTTCTCTTTCTCTCTCTCTCTTATTCTCTCTCTCAAGCACACAGACATTTGATCGCTTGAAAGGTACAGGCTGAAATTTGCTTCTATCATAAGCTGCTCCATAGCCACAAGGTGACCTGCGGAATGCAAGGTTGCCTAGCGCTGTGGGCAGGGCTGGGGCTAGCAAGAATGTGCTGGAAATATCTCCAGGCACCTGGAAAGACAGAATTAGAATTCCCAGCCCTCGCTCGATCAGCTAATTAAGGAGCCCAGCAGCCTTGAGGTGACGAGGGAAGGGCTGGGCTGCCTCCTGTGCTGGCCACACCCACCCCCTTCACTAGGGCCTGTTTTGGGACGGCAGCTATACAGGCCCACCCAAAAAATCAGGCTTGGCCTTATTTTCGGGACAGGTTGTATTTTCGGGGAAACACGGTATCTTTTCTCTTTATAACAGTCTGTGAGGTAGGAAAGGGGGAAAGTGAAATACTGCCTTAAAAATATCTAGAGAGATTAGGGGGGACCCTGCCATAAGACAAGTGAGGACTGCAAAAAGACCTAAATATCCTTACAGAAGTCATCTTGCAAAACCTCTACTAGAATGAATAAGAGTATTTTAATAGTATACATTTCAGTTGGGCTAATGCATAGTGACTTCTATCTGGGTGATGCTCAGTGTGAAGAGGCCCATGAACAATGCAGCTTAATTTGCTGTCAGCATTTTTCATTTGCTTGCCACTGCCTCTAGGCCCTGTAAATACAGCCATTGAGAGGGAGCCATTGAGAGCAGTAAAAACTACTGCTTTTTGGTCTCAGTTTTATCACTGCATACATGCATAGAGAGAACGCAAATAAACTTGCAACAACTGTGAAGAATCTCAGAGCAGAAACTCACCAATTCCAGTCCTTGAAGACAGCTCTGGTTATATACCATGCTAATGGAAGGAAGGGTGTTGTTAACCCAATTTGGACACTGAAATTTGTGGTCTGAACCAAATGGTCTTCTTGTAGTATACCTTCAAGAGGATTGGTTTCAATACAGCATCATTTAGATTTAAAGAGATGATTTAATGTGAAAGTTTAAGTTGTAGGCAAATGAACCTTACCATCTACTTCCATATTTACTTACCCCATGTTGCCGCTCCTGACTCTTACCTGTGTGGACACGGAGGTGAACTTTGAGATGGTGGGAAGATCTGAAAGACTTTCCACAGAATGGACAATCTTTCCCAGTGCCTCGTCGGGATCCATCCAAGCGTGACTGACCCTGTATTTCTGCAAAAGGCAAAGTGAAGACAAAGAGATTTTTTTTAATATGAGCTGAAGATTGATGATTCTTATTTCTTTTCAATATTTCCATATTTTTATATTATTTTATATTATTTGCTTGCTAGAACCAGATTCATTTTCAAAAAGGCTTAGAAACATAAATGCTACCAATGTCACATTTTGCTTCTTTAGCACAGCCAGCCTCTTTTAGACCAGAGTTTCCCAATCTTTCCAGCTTTGCAGATTGGGGAGGGGATTGTTCCATGAGACTGGTGGGCAAGCATGTGCACATGCCACTCACACAAATGGAGTGTGCACACACGCTTGCTGCTGCTCACACAAGTAGCGGATGCATGCATTCACCCACTGCTTCAGCGGCCTGGTTCCAAACAGCTCATGGCCCAGTAGTGGGCTGCAGCGCAGGGTTTGGGGACCTCTATTTTAGATCACTCTGGATTTAGATTATATCTAAAATGATTGAACTATAATTTGTATAAAGAATTATATCCAGTATATTTAATAACAGCTTATGTTGTTCTCAGTTTCCAATAAAGAAAAGATAGAAATATTAGCAAGAAACTGCCTTCAGCAAAATGACTGTCGTTTAGGAAAAGAAAATGGGATGTGATAAAATTGCAATAAAATGGGAACAGTTTCTAGAGGCAGAAATACAAGAAGGAAAAATTTACAAACCATAGATGTTGGCAATGTGGAAAGCATCTGAGGTTGCTTGGATTTGTCAAAGTCACATCTGATTGCATTTTAAGTCTTTTTCTCTATTTTTTATTGTTATATGAACAAACTTTTTAAAAAATACAAAAATGTCCAACCCTACCCTAACTGTAAGAATTTATATTCCCATACAACTATCTGGGTAGTACTGATTTCAGAGGCAACATTTTTTTTAAAAGAAAAAAGTTAACTAAAAAAGTGACATATCTCAGAGCCCGGGCACCATGGCAGAGGAAGCTTCAGAATAGAGGAAGCCTTTTTACAAAACTAACAAGAGGATTTCAAAACATACACACAGAGGCAGGCAGGCAGACAGAGAGACATTTGGGAAGACCTCAAATGTGTAAGATATATTTGGTTTTTTTTTCATACCTCTATACAAATCAGAGCCAGAAAAGGGGATAGTGAGGAGAAAGTAAATTCTTGTCACAAGATGGAATCACCTGACTATCTTAAAGCTCCTTTTGTTTTTCCTTCCTTGCAAAATTGGAAGGGAGGATAAAGTGGTCCTTCCTAGTCATTCCAATCACTATTCTTAAGTATTGTGAAGATATTTTCTTCTCTCTTCTGTGTAGAATGAAAGATAGAATAGCTAAAAGATAGGGGAAATGATCCTAAAGGAGTTTGTGAACTTAAGAAATCATAATGTCCCAAGTTATTTCAGAGTGGTGAACATCACAGAAAATGTTAAGATTATGTTATGCCCATCCTTGCAAAATAGCTATCAAGGGAGATAGCTTTGCAAAAGTAATTGATCTCTTTAGGGCTTTCTGAATCTTTACATATCTTTGACAGTGAATGTATAGGAGCTTCATGTGGGTCATACAGATATAAAAGGAAATTTGATTTAACAAAACGCTGAGTTTCTCTTTCATTTAGTTTCCATACAAAGTTAGACATCTTTTTATTTTATTTTATTATTTTACCCAGTCACAATATTAGAGGGCAAAAGGTGACATATAAAAATTATATGCATTATAAAATGTTGTCAAAAAAACCCACAACAGAAGCAATAAAAAGAAGCTCATGTTGTAAAATTTAAAATACATAAAAAACCCACAAAAATTGAAAAGATTGCTAAGCAATTTCATAAAATGTACTGGACCTAAGTGTTGCTGAAAGAACAAACTGAAGTGCCATTGAAAATGTAATCACCCCCTCAGATTCAGTAATTGATTGCACCTCCACTACCTGACTTAATTTTAATTTAATGTAATCATATGTAGGATTTCTGGCCATTCCAAGATAGCAAACTGCTTCAACTCAGTAATATTTTGTGGTTTTCTAGCAATAAATGCTTATTTCTGATGCTGCCACAACAGTTCTATGCAATTTAGGGCTGGTAGATCCTTAGATATTGTTCTGGGGTTGTATGTGACTTCATTGACAAAGTTACATTGAACTTGGGAATAGTTTGACAGAATAGTTAATTCTAAGAAAGTCTCACTATTCACTATTTTCCCTTTCAAGACATTTTGAGTTTTTTGAAATGGTTCTATAACTTTTCCAGACTAAAGAATATTAATAATTCATTTATTTATTTTGAAGGAGCCTAATATGACTCTAAATCTGTGTAGTGGGAACTCAATATAATGAGGGACCCAAAGTTTCTACAATTGTTATGGGACCAGGTTGACAGCTGCAAATGTTCAAAAACGGGCTGGCCCTACTTATCCCAGTTCATAAAACATGGAAAGGGACATTATTTTCCATACTTGCAGACCCTAACTTAGATGTTTTTATTTATAAAATAAATGCAACAACACCAAATTTCAGTGTTATCTGTTTTCTCAAAGTTCGTTTACATATTACTAGGATTCATATGAGTTCTGTTCAACGTTCAGTAGAAAGATATGCAAATACTCAGAAAACCTTAACGGGGCAATTACATTTTCATCCCTGACAACCAGCTTGTGAATGAGCAAATCTCCTTCAAGCAGCTTTATCCAGCAGCAGAGAGAGAAAATTTCAAAAAAAAAAAATCTGGCAAAATGTTTTTAATGTGCTTTATACTGGTCTTGAAATAAAGATGAAATGCACGTATAATACAGACAGACAAGGGAGAGGATATTGCCCTGCATTATTGCATTAATATTTTGTTAAAGACAGCCTCAGGTAGAAAAAATAGAGTTTGCAAGACTGTATCATCTCAAAGCCTAATTCCTAATTATTGTGTCTTGTGTGAATAAATTCCAGCTCTTGCCACCTGAGGGCATAACATATCCACCATACAAAATGACATGGCCAAATTCTCTTGTGTAACCTGATGTGATTCCAACCTTATTCCAACTCTGTTTTTTTTTCCAAAGAGGCAAATAGTGTGAAAATTAGTCCATCTCTACACCACAGATTTAATCTCATTTAGTAACAGATTATTTCTCATCAAGAAGACTCAGAACTCTTTAACCAAACTTCTTATAACTAGGAAGCAAAGGCAATAATGTCAAAGCAGCAGTGTGTTGAAGGACAGGGAAAAGCATTGGAAGAGGCATTGGAGAAGTGCATGAGGGCAAATTAAATATAACTTCTACCTGTGCAGAAGAGGGATATTTTATTTCCATGGCACATGTATTACCTGATAGATCCCATCAAACCAGTTTGGCATGCATGGAACATGGAAATCCAAATTTTGCTTGCCCAGAGATGTTAGTTGACATTGTTAGGAACAAATGACATCATCTTGCTCAGAGTTCAAAGGAGTAAAGATTCTGCTCGGTGTTATTCTCAACTGAAACACTGAGGATTTTTACACTAAGGATGGGAGAAGGTTTTGCTCCCCCCAAAAATATCCTATGCCAAAACACACGTTCTGTTTTCCTTTGCAGTAATTTGGAAGGCATAGAAAATGGCTGCTTCCCAGCTGACTCTTGATCATGTTGTGTTTGGGATGAGTAATCAGGAGAGCAGCTGGTTGGGTCAGCCACATTATGCAAACATGTCTAGTATCTTTATTTCTTGCTGCATTGTTTGGGAAGGAAGGGTTCTAGGACAAAGACTTGCATGTAGCATTTAAAGCACAAATCAATTTAGAGCTACAAGCACATGTGCCCTACAAAGCAGGGAGTTTTGCCATTCTGATCATTTTTGATAAACATTTCCAATGTGATTTTATGGCATTTTGAGACTGGAAACACACAAATAATGTTCAGTGAACTTTTAGTAATATAAGTTGCATGCAAACGTTTATGCATGCCTGGTCAAATTGCTTATTTCAATAATTTCCTTAGTGTACAGAAAGAAGATGATACAACTTCTATATGGAACAAAAGTTCTGCAAATATGAACTCATGATTATTAGTTATGAGCAGGAGTTTAAGAATAACCAGCAACATTTAAGTTTCAGACCATATTCATTGTTATTTTATTATCATCGAATTGTTAAAGTTCCAAAAAGTGATTGATTTGTTAGCCTTCAGTTACTCAAGTGAAGACAACTCCACAGGTAAGCAAATACTCTAACCCTTCTAACTTCTCATACTGTGACTGTTCTGTTTACTTTCAACAGCCAACAGTTCTTCTAAGTCGCTCCCTGCTTGGAATATTTGAAAATGAACATAATTTACTTATAAAGCAGAGGAAGGCTATAAAAAAAACCTTTGTGAACATTTCCAGCTAACAACTTTAATTTTGAGAAGCATTATTAAGTAGTGAAAGTTACAGGGATTGCTGAAGTAAACAAGATCTGGAAGATCAGAAAAAAATCTCTGTTATAATTGCATGAAAGATGCCTATTGAAAAGTTTAGTTGACACTGGATTAGTTATCCAAAGTACAGTTGCTTATACAATAATGATGTGTATGGGAATGTTATCAGAAGGAAACCTTTTCTCTGGCCTCTTCACAAAAGACACCATTTAAAATAGCAGAAGAAAACACTGACAAGCTTGAAATATTTTGATAGAAAGTGCTTTGGACTAATAACCACATTCACAAGATACATTTGGAAGTAAGAAGATGAATCATTTTTGAAGAAAAACTTAACGATCCAATAAGAATGGAGCTGGCTCTATTATATTTGGGGTTGTATGGCAGCAGCTTATGGGTGGAATTAACCAAATATCCACATGCTGTCCAACCTCATGTTCTATAACTGAGAAAATTGAAGTTGAAAAATGATCATATATTTCATTATAATTATGACATGAAAGAAGCTTCCATATCAATACTTACAGGAAATAAAGATAAAGGTTTTGGGGTGGCTGTCATAGTTCTCAAAAAAGAATATTTTTGAAAATGTGAGGGAAAAGATCCCAAACACGTCACATACTATCAGCCCTTAGAAAGAGGTAAAACACTTCCAGGAGGAGGGGAGGAGGAGGAGAGGGGAGGAGGAGGAGAGGGAAGGGGGGGAGGAGGAGGGGGAGGAGGAGGAGGAAAGAAGACGACACTTCCCTGGCTTCACGAAATGTTTGTTATTTTTGTCAAAGAATTACAAAGTACAGGTTGAAGAGT
This sequence comes from Ophiophagus hannah, assembly GCA_000516915.1. Taxonomy (NCBI): domain Eukaryota; kingdom Metazoa; phylum Chordata; class Lepidosauria; order Squamata; family Elapidae; genus Ophiophagus; species Ophiophagus hannah. The sequence continues at coordinate 42,069 of AZIM01002211.1, forward strand.
ATCTAGATTTTTGTACTAGTTTTCTTATTCTTAATCTGTAAATAGCTGCATGTAAACAGTAATTATGCATTCAAATTTACAGCAAGATGGCCTGTTTAGGTTTGTATCATGTAGAGCTTGTGTCAGCTTCTGTTTGCTTGGGGATTCACTAAAACATATAATTTCACTAGACATGCCTACATTCATGCATGCAACTATAAAGTTTTTGGTTTTTTGAAGAAAAAAATCACAAATTGTCTTCCAAAATTCAAAACAGACTTAATTCTATTAATTGAAACTTCAATTATGAAGCTCTGGGCCACTGTCTGCCTCAAACTAAAGGAAAGTCTAGCTTCTTATTCTCTGTGATCAAAACCAATCACTTCCACTCAGTTCATTCATTCTCATAAAATTGCTAAGTGTGGTCTGAACTCCATCTGTACTTGCCTTTTTCCTTCTGGGTCAGCAGAGCTGAGCTGGTGTTGGCTGCAGTAGAAGCTCTCACGTTTGTTGGAAGCCAGTGTCCACTGAGAAGGTGAGAACCCAGTGACTGTCCCTTGTTCCATTCTCTCTCACGGGATAGGTGGCTTTGCCGGTGCAAAGCCATCTGCTGGAATGTACCAAAAGTCCGGTTACAGTCTGGACAGCGATGGTTCCCTCCTGAGTCTTCTCTCACAAGCTTGGACCCTACTACGTAAGAACGTTCCCGCCACTGCTGACTACTCTCCACAGCACGAGCTGTGGCCTGCAGTCGTTCAGCACAGCTCGCATCACTGTAACCCAGGAAAGTGCCCGTACTGGCTTTATCTGTTGGCCGAGGAGAGAGGAGAGATGGATACAGGGCCTCACAACCCACGAGTAAACTCTGTGCTGACCGTCCTGGTCCTCTTTGTTCACTCTGGAGGCCCAGCTTGCTGAGATGAACCTTCATGTGGTTTTTCAGGAACCATGGTTCCTTGAAGCCACGCCCACACACCTGGCACTTATGGTCAAAGGAGTCTTTGTGCTTCCGCATGTGACCCTTAAGGAACCAGGACTGGGTGAAGGCTTGACCACAGACCTGGCAGCGGAACTCCGTAGGGGTAGAGGCAGAGGAAGAAGGGGTGGGTGTGGAAGCAGGAGGGGTGGGTGGAGCTGTAGTGGTGGGCACAGGGGCAGGAGGGGTGGGTGTCCAAGCTGCTGGGGTGTTATGTGCCTGTTGGTTGTGCCACTGAAGTTCTGACTCCTGTGTGGCAGCGAAAGAACATTGCCCACACTTGTACGGCTGATGGAGGATGCGAAGGTGGCGCTCGCGTTCCCCTGCAGTGCGAAACTTGCCCTTGCAGAAAGAGCAGTGGAAGGTGGGTAGAGGTCGGGGTGGAATAGGAGCAGCCATTTCTTCTTCCTCCTCCTCCTCTTTTTTCTCTTCTTGACCCCGCAGAAGTGCCCGCTCTTCCAATTCAAGCAGCAGGCGGCTCTGGTGACTGAGCCGGGTTTGGGCCTCAGGACAATGGGAGCGCAAATGGAGACGTAAGCTGGCACGCTGCCCTGCCTGGTGGCCACAGTAGGGACAAGTGAGTGGATAGGAGCTGGTGTGGATGCGGGTGTGCAATGCCAGGATGCTGTTGAAGCGGAAACGCTTGCCACAGATAGGACACGGATAAGGACGAGCCTCCCCTCCTGACCCCCCTGGCCCATTAGAGTAATGTTGTAAGTCCAGCTCCCCATTGAAAGCCATAATGTCAGCTTCATCACTGGAAGACGAGGAAGGAGAAGGAAGGGCAACACTGGCTGAGTTGGCAGAAGGCAATTGGTAATCTGCACCCTGTAAGAAGGAAGAGGTAAAGAAGAATGTTAAAACCTTCATAATGAATCATTTCTTTTCCCAAGTCTGTTTTTCAATCAACGATGTAGCACAGGGGTATCAAACTGGCGGCCCACGGGCCGGATGCATCAAGCACACCCCACCCCAGCTCCGCCAAGGGAAAAAATGTCATGATACATGACGGCAATGTGATGTGGCGAGTTTGACACCTGTGATGTACCTTGGTACAGGAAAAGAATGACATTAACGTTCTTAATGGCTTTGGATTTCCCTCAATGCAGTTTGCTGGTGGCTGGCATGCAGTCTTTGTACAAAACAAAAGGAACCCTTCTGTTCTGTGAAAGCCAGCAACCTTTCTACTCAGCATTTTGCAAAGCAGAGGCTGAGAGAAAAGCAGCCAAATAACTTTCTTTCCTATGTAACTAGAAAGCAGAAGCTTTCCTTTGTTAGAGGAAATAGGAAAATGGAGACTCCCAAGAGCAGGTGTCCCAATTTCCTTCACTAACAGCATTTTGGGAAATCTATCAGTACTTACAAATAAATCTGTGTGTCAACAAAAACATGATTGAATTTGGGGAATTACATTCTATGATAAGACGGTAAAACATGGTTGTGAACCAAAGAATGGGTAAGAACTTCACACAAGTAAATGAACAAAGAGAGAGGGGGACATACATAAAATGCAAAACAAATTTAATAGGATTGTAAAATCTTCCTCAAAGGCAAACCTCAGGAATCATTTTAGGCTTATAGTAACATTAATATTAGAACAATATTATTAGGATTTCTTGCTCCTCCCTTTTAATTTCACTGAATTAAATAGATTGGAACTGTCCCATTACGCTCAAGAGTTCTCTAGTCGAGATGGGACTTCTGTTATCTTGCTTATATTACCCATGAAAACTCCTTTTTCTACTACACTATGTCCCATTCCAACTCCAACTAATGCCAAGAGTTCTATGTGACAGGCACGAACAATCAAATCCACACATGAAGTGTCAGGGTTCCAAGTAATAAATCCATAGCAAGCACAACTTCGAGGCAGGAAGATTCCTCAAATAATATTTTTATTGGAAATATTATATTGGCACATACCTGGTGAAAACCAACTCTGAAAACTCCCATGGTTTTTACCTAATTAAAATATTTTCTACTTTCTCAAAACAAAGTCACATGGTCCAATCACTGTGCATTCTGGCAACCGGGTAGCATCACTCCACCTTCCTCCAACCAGTTGAGAACGTCCTTGGTTCCCAAGAGAAAATATTTTGTGTTGACTACAAAATCCTCTCTATCACGTCCCCCCTCCTTATCCCTCAGCTCCAGTGTGGCAACACTAAAGCGGTCAAAATGGTTTCAGTCAGGCCAGCTTCAAGGTTGATATGAAAAGTTCAATTAACTATTTTATTGCTCATGCCTATAACAGGAATCTTCTCAGACTGCCGATTTACATTTAGGCCAGGCTACATAAGTCCAATGGCATTCAAGAGGAGTTAGATCTTGCCCTCTTGTGCCTACACAGAGATCCCAGACTAATTCCTTGTTTGACTCCTTTGCTAGTCTCTCTCTGACATGAGAAGAAGCTTGTGGCAGGCAAACTGAAAAAAGCTCCTGTACCTGCTAGCTATGAATTGCAATGGCAATATTCTGTTAAGTTGTCTGGGTTTTTTTGAATATTTAATGGTAATCTAGTTGTTAACCACTCTGGAAAGAAGAGTATCCATAAAAGTAAGATATAATAATTAAAATCAGTAATATATAAATACATCTTCTCCATCTTGCCCTATTTCCAGTTTCAATCGATTCTGAAAGTCAGTATTTCACCAAGGGGGAGCCAAGAGAACTTGGATCATTGCCAAGTTAATTTCAGGTGAGCTTAGAATAATTTACTGTGATAATTCTGTAGGGAGGAGAGGGAAATCATTTCAGGAGGTCCCCATTCTGTTATATTCACCCCTGATTTTATGACTCAAGCCACTCACCTCCATGGTGCTCCTGATCACATGCTTTAATCCTTGACTGGTGATGGAACAGCCAGTGAGAGCCAAGTTGACATGTCACCCTTGTTAAGTAGACGCATCAGCTGCAACAAAGAGAGTGGAAGTTATATAAATGAAAGGTAAATGTTTTATCAACGAAGGCTGAGGCTACTTTGAAATTAATAACAACTATGCTCATACTACAGTATGATTAGTTCATATTTGGCCTCTGTACTGCTCAATCCAACCAACAGTGATATGTCCTGTAAACTATAATTATCAAAGTGTGGCTCAGAATGGTGAACACACTAGGCCAGTATTCGATAAGTATGGGATTTTCATCCACATATGCTCCCCCTTAACTTAATTTGTTCTATAGTTAAACCCCAGGTGTATGTGGAATAGAACTAAATATCCATGAAATTATCCAGAGTGTAATTTCTTTGCTACTGGTTCACAGTTGAGGGACCTTCACGTATCAATCATAAGTCTTCCAGTAGAGTGAAAGGGTTGTTTCCAGATGGAACTGAGATCCAGCATAGCTTTAAAAACAGAAGCATGGCTCTTGGAAACCAGCTCCACTGGACTCTTTTCTCAAGCAACAAAGACATAAATGGAGGACTATCAATTGACTTGAAAGATCAAGTCCTTCAGTCTCTTCCCTAAACCAATGATTTTAGTACTACAGTACTATTTCACTTAATGGATGCCTGCCCTGCTTTTTTTCCACTTTCCTCAACATCCCCTTTTCTTCTTTATAAATTTTAAATTTGCAATCAGGGTCCGTTTTTTCAATAAACAAATAACATTTTGCCCTGATGTTCTCTTGAGACTGCAAAGGAAAATGGAAACATTTTAAATACTGATATGACACAACCTGACAATCTTTAGTTCACTGTCACAAAATAATTGCTTTATAGAAAGCTGGCAAGAATTTTATCTGCAGTTGATCTTTGACAAATATTTCCTGAGTTGTCAAAAGCAGAAGGAATTCAGCAGTAAGAAAACTGGAAGAAAGACCTCCAAATAAAATATTTTCAGATTGCAATTGGAAAATCTTTGTCCATTGCAAGAAAGTATTCCGGCCTTTGATTTCCACTTTCCATAACCATTTTATATTTGCTGCAGGCAAGTTAAAACCAGGCAGTAGGAAGCAGATGTGAATAACAATGCAAGAGAAACTAAGATGTATCGCTTTTCATTATTCTCCATCTCATGCAAATATTAAAAGATATGTAAGAAAGGACAGTATCTCCAGTTCAGTCTTAGTTGCTGTGATACTATAACTGATGACAAGTTTTAATCAAATCCATCAAAACTGATCCCACTGAATCTTCCAAAGAAAAATTTGTGAGATTCAGATAAACATTTTTTGGGTTTGTTCTTTGAAGTGGAAAAAAAATCAACATTTCAGTTTATGATCATGAAACTCAACTGACTACACTGGGCAAATCACTATTTGCATAAGAATTAAGGAGGCCTGTTGGAGAAAAACGAATACCACTCAGATCTCTACCTTAAGAGCTTTGATGTTACCAAATATTCCCAGTGCTTCACAGAATCTCACAATGCAAGCTTTGCATGTGTAATATCCATTGCTTTGCACAATTCAAGAGCGTACCCCTCCCCCCCAGTATTTTTGGGTAACAGAAAACCCAACTTTCCTGTGTTAATGCCAATAAATGAGCCCACACATTGGGAACTCAAAAGGGGGGATATAAATTGTGTTGATGACATCTGTTACTTGAGGGCCTTCCACTGAAGTAATATCCCTTCTGGATAATATATGTTCCTGTTCCAGAGATATTCTAAAATATTATATGCAGGTGTGGCTTATAGTCCCTTTCTCCTCCTCTTAATGTTAGCATACCTCAACAATAGCAGGGAATGGTCACAAGCAAAACCATCACCAGCAGAAGGGAATAATAAACAGTTGCTTTTATAAAAAATATTGCTTTGGCTGTGAAAAACATTTATACAAAGTTATGAGCAAGAAAGAAATAGGGCAGCTGAAGGAAGGGAAACAGTGAGCTGGCAAGGGTGTGTCTATGGAAGAAAAAAATAGGACATCTAGAACTAGAGATAAATCTAAGGAAGCAGCAGATAAAGTAGAAGATGGAGGATTGTTCAAGGGAGAGAAGTGCTGCTGACATGTGGGTCTCTTACTAACTGCTTTCTACAAGTCAAAGTTTGATCATATGAAAATAAATGCCAGGAAATTCTGGGTAGAGACATACATCTGGGCAGTTACATATGTATGATATGCCCCAATATGTATGATATGCAGGTGTGCTCTGATTGACATGGGATGCCCCATCTCACCCCATTTCGCCTCAGGCAAAGTGTCATCTTTACAATTATATTCATCTGGATCTCAATCTCCAGATGTTCACAAAAGATTTCTGGAATTCTTGCGGCCTGTACTTTTGTGACAAATACACTAATTGTGAATGAAAGCCTTAGCTAGCCATGCTCCAGCAAAAATGCACTATGTGTATCCAGTTTACAATCCGAACTGGAGTGGGGCAGGAGCTATACAAGAAAATTAAGGTACTTGACGAAAATGGTGTGGTGGACACATTTCTTTATATATAATTTTGTTATCTTCCAATAAGCTGAAGAAGGCATACAGTCATGTGAAAAAGAAAGTACACCCTATCTGAGTTCTGTGGTTTTGTGTATCAGGATGTAGTAAAAATTATCTGGTCCTTAGCAGTTTTTTAAAGAATAAACCTCAGATGAACAACAACACATGACATGTTACACCATATCATCATTTGTTTTACAAGAACACTGTATATAGGTCTTTTCCCCTTTTGAATTCACATAAGTCATATTGGATTCAGAAATACTTCCTAGCTCAGAGTTGCCCAGTGAATTTTACACAAATGAATGTGAATTTCCATTAAGATCATAGCAAATCTCCTCCAACACACTAATTTATGCATATTAGCACAGTTGCATCACTTCTTTTGTTTTGAAGAGAAAGAAATGGGAAGGAATCTCTAAGCATGAATTTAGCAACAGCTCCAATCCTTGGGGATCCTCTAAGAAAGCTAAAACTAATAAAAGTTATAAATCCTACTATATTTGATCTTAGCCAAAAGGTCAAGAAGCATTTAAGAAAATTACATATGGAATGGTAACTATTAATGTTACAACATATTATACTTCATATCATATCTTTGCACCAAGACAAATTCCTTGTGTGT
>AZIM01002211.1:103786-128689 GCA_000516915.1 Ophiophagus hannah
GCAACATGGTTATAGTCATAAGTGGGAAGATAGGTACTAGGAAGTGTTATAATCTAGTAGTAGAGGAATAATAGTAATACAGTGGCATGAAGTATATAAAATAATTCAATTGGTAAATAATTTTCAAGGAATGATTTAGTTTTAAAGGGTCTTTAAAAATGGAAGGGATGGAAAGAAGTGCACAAATGCAATCACAATCATTACTTATTTTTGGGTGGGGAAAAAAAACCCTTAAAGGCAAAAAATCTGTGGAATGGTGTTTAATTGGCTGGAACCCACTTTTGTTGAATGTTTATTTAGACCACAGTTACGGGATGTTTGATATATGTTACACTTTGATTAAGAGGCTTTAATGAACATTTACAAATTCATAATCATATCTGATGTATTTATACCAGAACTATTGATACCTAGGTGACATACAAAGCATCAACCCTGAAGGACGAAGGCAGGGATTTCTTTTAACCAGGCATTTTGTCCTAACAGTTGCCACCTCCAGATTGTCTATAAATTTATTTTTGTTTATCCTAAATATTTGGCAATGATATACTTCCTCTGAACATGGAAGGTGGTTTAGAAAAGGTATAACAAGTGCAGAAGGATTTGAGGGGGAAAAAAGAGATAAATGTCCAAAATTGGCTTCTAGGTGTTGTTTATTGTTATCCAATAAAGTAAATCAACTTCTGCCACAGTTTTTAATCTTTTTAAACTTTCTGTGTTTGCCAATGCAGAATCACAACTAACCAACATAGCTATGGGATAAATGGTACAAATTCTAAATTAACTTTTGTTCTCCAATTTCTAGTAATTAACTGCTGGGCCACACACAGACATTCTAATACAGACCAGCATTGTTTCAGGATATGTCAATAGGAGGAAAAGGGTACTTTTTCAAGGTTTTTCTTTTAGTGTCTGTTTGGATTCCAGGAAAAAAATATATATATAAAGCAAACTAACTAAACTTTCCAGCTGATTTGGTTCCAGCTGGGCTAAGCCCGAAATGAAAGAAGGAGGACCGGGTAGAATAAGGATTTTTAGATCCGAGAAGCTGGCAGTTGCAGAGAAAGTCAAATGACTTTGCTTTCATCAGCTTCCAGACTTTCAGCTAGAAAAATGAATAAGTTTAAGGAGTATTTTTTTTTATTAGAATCCTATAGGCAAGAAAAGCAGACTGTGAGGTAAAGCCAGCTTTCTGCCAACCCAGTTGGGCCTCCTAGCCTCCCCTTCCCCCCTCCTACAGCCCCCTCTTGCCTGCCCACTCATTTCCTGCCAGTGTCATGTAGCCTCTTCTGTATGTAGGCTCTGCACTGAGGTTTTTGCCTTGGTTCCCCTTTTAAACATTGATTCCCTGCTGCTCAGCTCCCCGTCACCTCCATCCCCTTAGACTGGTGCTGCTTACATCCATCCTTCCCTTAGTTTAATCTTAAGGAATACAGAAGAATCTGTTTCTGCAAAACAGTATGAATAATGGAGTACATGAAAATCACATTGCCAGGGCCTAAATATGATTGCTGTCATGATGGGTTATAGCACACTAAAATTTTTGTTATTGTTGTTGTGGTTTTTTTTTTTTTTTGCTTGTCTTCCCCTCCAAGAGGATAAGTTAATTCTGCTTACTCTGCACTTTGGAAGTTGGCTGTACTCATATTCCCACTTGTTATTCACCGCTTACTTTAATAACATTTGTTTTGAAAGGAAAAAAAGAACTAGATCCAATTTTTTTCCTTGCAGTAGAATCCAGGGCAGACTATAAATTGGAAATTTAGCCAGGTACAGATAGTCCTTGACTTATGACCACAAATGGAACCAGAATTTCCATTGCTAGGCAAGATGGTTTTTAAGGTAAGTTACTTTTTCAGTGTTATTGTAACTTTTAATAGTCATTAAATGAATGGTTATAAATTGAGAACTACCTATACCGATTGTCCTACACTTGGTTTAGCCCCCCCCCCAAGGTTCCTGTAGTAAATGCCTTTGCATAGATATGTCATATGCATTCTTGTCCCTCACATCCAGTTTCCTAAATGACCTATTCCTCTGAACATATTTAAACTGCTTTTCCTTACTCTTCTGAGTCACTATAACAGCAACAAGCCATCAGGATTAGAGAAAACATCTTGTAAGAGATAAGCTCCAGCATGTTTAAGTTCAAGAATCATGGTTTTTTCCAGAATTGCTTTCCATTCTAACTTACTCCTAGGGGAAGTTTTCTTGTAGACTCTGCATCTTTTTCTGGTAAATGTTGTCAAAGGATTCAGACTATGCCACAGTAAAATAAGAGTTCCAGTCTCCACAAATACCTGAAAAATAAGATTGAAGACAGCAAAATGTATATGCATACAGTGAAATTAAATGAAAATGTTCTTGGTCCACAGAAACCTGAATCTCTTTATAGAGGTCCTTCAAAGTGAGTTACACTTGTGGTGGCTATATGGAGATGTCCCTCTAGTCTCCGTGGCAACAAAACAGAACAAAACAGTCTGTCTGCCTTCTTGTGAGATGTTTGGGGAGTCTAACCTATAAGATCTCCATGTGCATCTCCAGAATTTAAGCTGTATGCTAAAATTTGATTACATACAAGACTAAATGTGATTGGTTAGTTTGTGATTTAGTATGTTGTATAAATCCAGTCTGTAGACTTAATTTATGGCTCAATATATTAAGGGAATCTAGGCAATGAGTTAAGTCAGTAAACCAGCATTCAGTTAACCCTGGATTATTATGTAAACAGACTAAAACTGATCCAAAAGTTGAGCTTGCTAAACCAGAAGAAAGCACTTCCCTGACAGCTTTCATGCAAATAAATACAATATATGGTGCAAAACCACCACTGCAAAATTTGAGGATACCAATGAAATTCTTTAGATGCTTCAAATTGAAGGGAAATTGAGCTGTTCAAAGGTGGAAAGTCAGAAATCAAAACAGGAGGAGGGAGTGTGAACCTGTCTGTTATGTTCATAGAACTAGGAAGTCAGAGTTTTTACTTGGACATCTTGTTTAACATTAGACAGTACCCAAGCAGCCTGAAACTCCTCATTTGATTTGTTTTGCTGGCTTGTTACCACCTATTACACTGCCGTTCCCCACCTAGACCTTGATGGTTGCAGTTATATCAGCTAATCTGCGCTCCATTATTTAGTTTGGCATTCATAAAGAGAAATATTTTGAATGATATTTCTCTCCTCTTCTTGACACGATGAAGGTTCTCCAATGGTAGTATGTTCTGTCTGTGCTCTCTTTCCCCCTAAATCTGATGCATTGTGATACCAGAACAGGATAGATAAATCATAGGTCTCAAATTTCCCATTCTGTCAGCTGGGTATAGCCAAAGAGACAGAGTCCCAAAGAACTGAAAAATACTTGGTTATCTACTCCAAATATTCATACACAAGATTCATGCACCACACTACCGTATCCCAGTCACACCTGAATAGTTTGCTGCTTAATTGTTACACTACATTGCACCAAAACTTAAACTACAAATATTTTCCACCATTTCTAACTACATTGCAGCTCTGCCTCTATTGGCACTGTGGTTTGGTACTGGTAACTGCAAGATAATATATAAATTTATTGGTTGCTAGCCTGACATGTTTCTGTTCATGTTTCTTCTTCAGTTCTTCAATCAATTCAGCAGGTTTATATATCATATCTTCTTCATCATTTTCACTGGGAAATTATCATATCAGACTCTAAAGCCCAGACCCAAATATCTACCCTTTTCCATCCAAAAACCTTAATTGTGATCCTAAATATTTCATTACAACTCTATGAGAAAAGATTGTTAACTGTAAAGCTATAGATACTAAATTTAAATTGTATTTACAAGTAAGTTAAATATTAAATGCACTCTTTTTTTACCTTCAACCCCCTAATTTTTTTAACTAGGGTTCCTAGTCTGGTAGTCAAAGTATTACCTTTACTTAAAAATACTCCTTGCTCTTTTTTTAAATCATCAAAAAAGGTATTGCCCATAGTAATAACCTACTTCCTTTCTTCATAGGTTATGAAAAAATATTAAGTTTTCCTTTCTGTTCTATCCAACCTGTAATGTGGTCAAACCAGGATCCAAGCAGTACTGTAGAGAAAGACACTGCTATAATGTACAAATGCTTTTTTCCTAGCTTCCTTTTCACAAAATGCATAGACTGAGATACTGCTTGCCAGCCTTCCTGCCAATACAGTAGCATCCTTGACCTTCATGCATGAAGCTAAGACTGAAATATGAGGCCTATGCTCCTGTGTCACAAGAGGTGGCAACACCTAGCAAAGCAGAGAGGAGATCACCAGAAAATCCCATTATATATCCTATTCTTTTTATATGGATGGGAGACCACCAGAAAATCCTATGATACATTCTGTTCTTTTTATATGCCTACAAATATATACACGTCAACACAATGTAGGATAGAAACCAGTTCAGGAATGGAGAGAAAGAATGAAAGCTGCTGCTGTTGCACTACCGAGGCTAGTTTTTAAAGGGACCAATATAAATAAGAAATCTAACAGATCTGCTTTCACTCATATCTGCAGTAATTTAATAAGAAATGTTGCATATGACAAAATTCTTTTTGAAAAAAAATATTTAAGATACAGGATGTCTCTAAGGACATTTCCTCACTTCTGAGGGAAGGTATCCATTTCTCCTTGAGTCGACAGAAAACTAGGCTGGTATGAAATTTTCTTACCTTATTATAAATTCTTCCCCATGTCTACTGCCTTGATTGTAACACAAGGCAATAGCTCAGCTGTCATTAGAATGCCCTTGGATATGGTGAGATAAAAAGGAAAATACTGATTTAAACCCTGTAAAGCTAAGGTTAATTTAGACATGTCTCAATCATAAACTGAGAACAACATGAAGACATTTTTTTTCATGGAGTCAATATATTCCAGAAAAAAAAGGTTGCCAAGTTGTGTTTGTACTGTAGTTAAACATGTCATTGATAGCTGCTTTATTACCATCTATAGCCAATATCACAAAGTTGGCAACCCAAAATAAAACATTATTGGAAATAGATCTATCTGTATACACATCCATCTGTGTAAACAGTGTAGTACCATGAGTTTTGCATTAAGACTTGGAAGAGGAAAAAATTCATTTTAGTTTAATGTTCTGACTCCAAGTTTTTCCAAGCAGATGCCTATGAAAAAATTTTAGAAGTAAAGGTTGTGCTCAATTTACAACAACACAACAGAGACTGAAAAATCTGTCAATAAGCAGTACAACACCCACTTTTACACTTCCCCCTCCTTTTTTTTGAACAAGATATTATACTAATGCCATTTGTGCCCTTCCCTGCCGGCTTCCCCATTGACTTTGTTAGAAGTCACCTGGGAAGATCGCCAAAGGTGATCATGTGAGTCCCAACACTGAAACTGTCATGAAGGTGCCAAGTGCCCAGATCACAATCATGTGACTGCAAGGATGCTGAGACAGTCTTGTGTCAATGCTGTAATAGTCATAAGCATGAGGAGAAGTTGTAAGTCACTTTTTTCAACACTGTCATAACTTTAAATGGTCGCTAAATAAATAATTGTAAGTCGAGGACTACTATAAATGAAGTAAGGCTTCTCCAGAGGAATTCCAAATAAGTTATGTGGCTTAAAACCTTACAATTTTTCTATTTTATTTTTCTATTTATTTAATAGCCCCTGAAGTAGGGAACTATATTTCTGTCTAGTAATAATAATTATAACTTGATCTCCATCAATGTCTGCTGCAGGTTCCATCTTCTTCTACATTCATTGTTTTTCCAACTCACCATTGTCATTCAGGAAATTCACAGAGAAATGCTCAAATGAAAGGGACATACATTTTGGAAAAATGATAGTAGGAAACAAGCACACCTCTTGGAGAGTGCTGTAAAGCACTAGGAAGCGGTATATAAGCGTAAGTGCTATTGCTGTCTCAGGGCTCTTGCAATTTATATATCCAGTGTAAAGGAGTTCCTGCAAATTTTGGTCCAATAATCATTACCAACTATAGAGGGTGACGCTCAAAATGGTACCTATTTATCTTCTCGTGTTTTCATGCTTTTGAACTGTTGGTTGGCAAGAGCGGAGGCGAGGATGGGGGCTCACCCCATCATGTGGAGTTCAGGTCTTGAACCTGGGCAGGCAGCTTTCCAGCTGACAAGCCCAATGTTTTATCTGCTGAACCACTGAGCCACCCCATATTCTCTGGAGGAAGAAGAAAAAACTTGTCAAAACAATGGAATATATTCTCAGAGACTTGGTTACATAGTTTTTAATTATTAGTTTGTACTCTACTTTTCTATTTCTATAGACACTCAACAATACAAACAATTAATACAATGATTATCTTAAAGGGTCGGGTAGAAGAATGAGGAACATGAGATGTTATGGAAATCCAGTTTCCAAACTCTAGCCAGAGTAGTCAGTAATGGGAGCTGGTGTCCAAGAACATTTGAAGAATCCCCAGATCTATATAAGGTTAAAAAAAATTGGAATTTTACTCCATAAAACTATAGAGGGCGGTGCTCATTTCTGTTCCGAGGCCATTGAGCCAGTGCTGTCTGAAGACATTTCTAGGGTGATATGGCCAGCATGACATCATGGAATTGTTACCTTCCCACCAAAGTTTATTTAACTACTCATATTTACATGCTTTCAAACTGCTAGGTTGGCATGAACTGGGGCAAGGAACAGGAGCTCATCCCATTATATGGAGCTCAGGTCTCAAACCTGAGCTGCTGGCTTTCTAGCCAACAAACCCAGTGTCTTAACCACTGAACCACTGTGCCGACCCCTCTATATAAGGAATAATCTGTACATCATAAAATGAAATTGGAATTTGCAAACTTTAGTCCTGACATCTCTTCAGTTAAAAATAGTCTTAAATTGTTATTTGTGCTGGAAAATGATGGATGCATTCTGTAAGTTAGCCCATTTGAGGTATCTTGACTGGAAAAAAATTGTTCTATGATGCACCATTTCACCCATTTAAAGGTTACAGACTTGAGAGTTTTAGTAGAATTTAGAAGGATATATGAAGGTTGTAATTTCATGAGACACATATCATTTCACTCCCCTGCCCTCCTCTAGATGCCTACACTGATATCCAATGACCTCTTACACCAGGACCATATTGGCAGGGAATATCCCTCATCCTTTCCCAATTGGACAAGGACCTTGGCTTGGGTGCCACAGTGCTAGGGAATTACATTCTATAGTTAGCAGGACTCTAGTTTTCATTTTCACTAATCTGCATTAGTTTTTCAATCAAATTAATTGGGGTTTTAGAACTGCTCTGCATTTGATTGGATTCTGGTATTTGCACATCATGGCTCATCAGATGAGTATACAGGTAATTACCGGATTACGAACATTCCCTTAGCGAACTTTCGAAGTTACATGAAAGCGCTCCCTAACGTTTACAAACAAGTCCCAAAACTACAGATGTTGCAGCACCACAGTAGTTTGTCACTGTTACGAATGACTGCAGAGGCTCTGCAATATTTGCTCTGCCTATTCCCCCCCTCCCTCAGTGCCAGGTTTCCATAGACATTAGGCCTGTAGATACTCACCTTGCAAATATTTAAAGAGCCTTCGCTTTCTTGACCTTCAGTGTGTACGCAGAGAAAGGAGGCCTAAAGTACTGCAAGATCATGCTAGATCTGTAGTGTGAGAACTCACACTGTTGATCTTGCATGATCTCAAAGTACTTTAGGCCTATGTTCTCTGCAAATAGAGGCCTGGATGAGAGCTGCAGCAAAAGGCTTTGCAAATGGGGGAAGGTCTGAAACATCGAAGCTTTCCCTTCATTTGCAAAGCTTATGCCATCTTTGCAAAAACCCTTTGCTGCCGAGAATGGAGCCCCCGGAGGGAGCAGGCGTCACTCCAGAGCTCCATTTTCACCTGGAAAGCCTTTCGTCAAGGCCTATGCTGAACAGAAGCTCTGTTTTCAAGTGCCCCATGTACATGCAGATGAAGTTTGCAGTCTCCATCACAGCAACAAGTGATTGAGTGACCCTAGGGCAGTTGGAAACTGAGCAATTTGCCTGAAAACAGTTTTTCACTCTGTTTCCTACCCTCCCCCTGGGTCGCTCAAACACTTTTTGTCCAGACAAAGACTGGAAACTTCTGGGGTTCATGGTCTCGTGCAAGTTCAGGCATCCATCCACTATTGCAGAGAATGGGTGCCTGATATCCCACAGGACCAGGGCACCTGGAAGGTTCCTGTCTCTGCGGAAAAAGTGGTTGCACACTCATGAGGGGCTTGGAGCAATGCGAGTTTGCTGCCCCAAAGCCTCACTTCATGCCAAAGTTTTTCTGCATGAAGCCCAGAAGCCTTTGGAGGAGACTAACTGAGGCCGTCCGCTGCTCCAGAAGTGGCAGGCAGGCTCAGTAATCAGAGAAGCAGCACGTATTCTGCTCTCCCTCTGCTCTTGATGCTCGCCAGGAGCAGGCAAAGAAACAGAGACACTGGAGTGGAAACAGATCTTCACAAAGTAAGTGACCCAGCGCAGCAGGTTGATGGGGGGAAGCAATTGTGGGGAGCATGAGGTATTTGTGGGTCGGGGGAGTGCTTGGGTGGTCTGAAGCAGGTGGCCTGTTCCACTAGCCCCCACCCCCCATTGCCTTCCACATCCCAAGCTACCTCATGTGCACTTAACGAGTTTTGCATTCGATTAGCAAATGCATAGGAGAAAGCAGGGAGTGATTGCGTTCAAGGTACAAGATTCACTCCCATGAATTTTTGAGTTACAAATGGAATGGGTAGGCTCCATTATATTTGTAAGTTGAGGACTAGCTGTAGTATAATCCAAATAAATTCTATATTTATAATTCCATTTCTATATAAAAACTAACCCTCTTCTGCCCCACTGCTGATTGAGTTATAGCGTTTATTTAAAAAATCCACCATTGATCCAAGTATGTTGTGGGAATACAGACTATTTTTTTTTTCATGCATGTATGCATTTTTAAATTTTAAAAACTTGTCTGAAAAATTCCTTTCAAGTGTACAGCAAAACCCTGGGTTAAGAACACCCCAGTTTAAAGATAGCTCATAGTTAAAAACGGAACCTATTATAGCAAAATTTGAGTTAAACACACAATGGTCAAGTTCATTACAGGATACTACTTATACAGTATAATGCAATAATATTCTTTCGGGTTACATATAAATTTGACTTAAGAATTGACCTTGGGAACTGAATTTTTTCTTAAAATGGGGACTACCTCTATTTTGGTTGCATAGCATCTATTTAAATGACACTAATATTTAAAAACAATATGGAAGTCCATCTCTAGTGAATTGCAAGGAGCAGATACCTTCAGCCTAAGGATCCAGATGATCTTGCCACCCTATTTGATCAACAGTACTTTAAGTATATTCATGATACCATTTAGTTGGCTCCTCTTTGGGGCTAACATTTGAAGTGAATAGGCTTGATTATGGTCCTCATCAATGTTACATTGAGAAAAATTCCAGAGATTTAGTAGAACGTAGCACATGTATGACTTAGCTATTCTCTAATGTTTTAAATCAAAGGGACAGAGTCTTAAGCTTGTGCACCATGTGCAGTTTCTAAATTCTTGGACTGGTTTACAAAGCCCTCCCAGTGACTGCTACATAAATTTGTAGTTTGTATTAAAATGGAAAAGGAGAATTACTAAATTCACAAGAAGTACTTATATTAGGCTCAATTAAATTAATCTAAATTTAAATGACTTGAAGTCAAGTTTAATTTTTGCCCTGGCCCCACCTACTTTTGAAATATGGTTCCTGGCACATCACTCCAAAATTACATGCAGCCTTCAGGGCAGGAAAAAACAGGTACAACCCTAAATATTAGGAAGAGATTCAAATCAAGGCTGTACATTATACTACTCCAAGGATTTGAAGGTTAGGTAGAAGCCAGAATGATGGCATGTGCATTATAACATGAGCATCAAATGTCTTGAATAAGACAAGTCTAAATCAAATCAAATCAAATGTCTTGAATAAGACAACTTGTATCAATTATGTTGGATGTCATGATATGACTAAGGAAGTATATGTCATTCATGTCATTGTATGTTGATGTCATAATCCAGATCATCAGGAGTTGTAGAATGTGCCCTTTGCTGATCCAATCCCTTAACCAGTTCCTTCTCTTATCAGACTTTGGTTATGTGACATTAAAGGTACTATCATCTTGTATTTGAATACTTGTTCACTGTATACTCTTCAGCAAAGTAAAGGCACTCCAACAGAATTATATCCAGGGTGGGATTCTACCAATTTGTTACGATTTTGCACAGTTCAGAGAACCGGCAAATTGCGCCGCTGGCTCCCCTCCCCACCGGCTCCTCCTTGCCCCGTCCAGTCACTCCTCATGTCGCCTGCTCACCCACCATTGCTGCCTGCCTTCGTCCACCATTGCTGCCTGCCTTGTACATAGGATTATACATATATACATAGGATTAAATAGTATATTTTGGATGTTCAGTAGTAGTAAATAAATAGACAGGGAAATTGTATCTCTTTGAGGTGAGGCGAGGCAAGGCACCCCTTGACGTGAGTGACATCAAGTTGGCCATGCCCACCCATCATATGACCACCCAGCACGCCTATCCAGTCACATGACCATCAAGCCATGCCCACAGAACCGGTTGTTAAAAAATTTGAATCCCACCCCTGATTATATCCAAGGAAAATACATTCAATATATTGAGAAACCATCTCTTGTGAATGATAGTGGCCATTCTTATGAGTTCTTTGAAGTCAAATATTGATGTTCAAATTTAGGGAACTGAGTTGCTAGGTGCCCACATTGCACAAAATCATTGCTTTTTTCAATTACAAGTTATTGAATCATCTATAGATTGGGCTCACATAATAAGCTAATTCATAAGTTATTTTTTATTAAGGATCAGTATCTTATGTAAAAATTTCAGAGTGTCTAAATAACAGCATTTTGGGATGATCAAAGATGTGCTCCTGGAGGATTCTTGTCAAAATCAAGAATTCCAAGTCTCTTTCCACCAAAAAAAGATGGGACAAGTCACAATAGCTTTGGAATCATGCTTGCACAAGAATCTCTGTAAGAAAGAAAACAGTTGCTATTAAACTAAGCTGCTAAGTGTCTGCAGCTGTTGTCTCAGACCTCTTCTGCTTCATCTGCACAGGAGACAGAACATACTCAAGTCAGTGTTTATACTATTTTTCTCTGATCTTTCACTTCGTTGTTCACCTCTGCCAAGTTATATACTTTATCCAGAGCCCATGAATGTGACAAAATGGTCTGTATTCTCAATAGCCTGCAATACATTTCATGGTATTTTTAACACACAGTTGGTATATTTACTAGGAATATGCTTGCTTTGTAAAGCAAGCAGTACAAAAATCAAGCAAAATGGTATCATCACTTTCCCACTTGTGTTTATTTAAGTGCACACATAAATATATTTAATATTATCAAAAATGCATTTTTGCCTCATATGTTATGGCTATTTTCTTTTTCTTTTTTATTTCTTAGTATTTACACACCCAAACATGCACAAAAAAGAGGTATAGAGTAACATCACCACTTTCCTTATCTTCCTAAGAGACAACCTACCTTTTTAAAATAACAAATGGAAGTTAAGAGAGGGATTTAGAATATCCAGTTGGGGCAAATACCTCTTATGCAGGGGTGGGCTGCTGCGGGTTTGCAGGGTTTCGGGAGAACCTCGGGCTAAGATTCTGCACAGTTCGGACAACCCCAAATCCTACTCCTGGTTGGCCCTGCCCACCCCTCCCCTCCCCTCCCCTCCCAGGAATCCCCACGTGGCCTGTTTTGGATGCAAGTAAGAGCAGGGCTTGCATGGAGGCTTGGAGAGGGTGAAAAACGGGCCTCCCAGAAGTTCGGGAGGGCAGGAAATGGGCTCGTTTCTGGCTTCCAGAAGCCTCCGGAGCCCGGAGAGCCCATTTTCACCCTCCCAGAGGTTCGAGAAAAGCCTCTGGAGCCTGGGGAGGGCAAAAACGCCCCCCCCACCATGGTGCAGGAGGCTAAGTAGGCCACGTCCGCTGTGGCCACGCCCACCCAGCAACCCGGAAGAGAACCTGTTGCTAACATTCTTGAAACCCAACCCTGCTCTTATGGCAATGGTGAGGAACTTTGTTTTTAGCAGCGACCACATGTTTTCACGAATGAAGGTGAATATATGTTTTCCAGGATAATGTTGCAGGATCCAGTCACCGGGATCAGAGGTTCTGTCTTCCAAGCTTTCAGACTTGTGTGGAGCCCATCTTTGAGAACTTCTCCCTAACTAGAGAGATGGGCTCCAGCACGAGTCCAAAAGCTCAGAAGACAAAAATCTCTGGTTCCAGTAACCAACCCAGATTGGATCCTACCACACATTTTCCTTACTGTTTTTCAACTCCAAAAGCTGCAGTATGCCAGGCATCATCATAAGAGCATGTCTAAAATGACAATATTCAATTTGCACTCTGGAAAATTGTCACATTGATGGTGG
Organism: Ophiophagus hannah; assembly: GCA_000516915.1. Taxonomy (NCBI): domain Eukaryota; kingdom Metazoa; phylum Chordata; class Lepidosauria; order Squamata; family Elapidae; genus Ophiophagus; species Ophiophagus hannah. The sequence goes on from AZIM01002211.1 coordinate 116,255, forward strand.
GCTTTGGTGGCTTGGTTCTGGGAACTGCAGGAGTTCAAAAATTAGCTTGAGAGTTACATGCAGCCTGTGAATCACATGTAACCAGGGGTGGGATTCTAGCGGTTTGGACTGGTATGGCCAAACCCCTTGCTCCGAAAATCAGCTGGCGGTGAACCAGTTTNCCCACCCACCCTGCACTTTACCTACCTATATCGTCCAGCTGATCAGTGCGGCACAGCGGATTGCCACTTCTTAGCTGTTACTTAAGTGGTATGCACGTATGCACGGCGCGCGTCAGGTGGGACATGCATGAAGCATGCATGCACAAATTGCGCAATCACTGAACTGGTTGTTAAATCTGGAGAATCCCACCCCTGCATGTAACCTACTTTTGCCGTAGAGCTATGATCCTTTGACTTGCATATTGTAGGTCCCAGGGATGCAGAACAATGGAATATGCGTAGATTTTGAGTCAGCCATAATCATGCTTTATTGTCAGCGATTTTCAAAAATGGCAACTTTGGAAGCCTTCAACTCCCAGAACTCACCACCCTGTAAACCTTCAACTCCTAGAACTCATCATCCAATTGTCTGGGAAATTCTGGAAGTTGAAGTCCACACATCTTAAAGTTGCCAACTTTGAAAAACACTGTTTAATGCTATACATGACAAATATAGAAGGCCAAAGCTACCTATTTGGTCTGCCTTTACAGAAGGAGGATGATATGCGAGGATTGTGTACCAAGCCATGGCAACAAAAAAGGCAGACATTTAAAAAGTAAGAAATAAACTAAACTACTATTGCACATACATACATATATACAGCAGACATGCCCATGTGTATGTTCGTTCACTTACCTGTATAAAATGACTTTTCCTGGGACAGAGGAGAAACTGCTATACTAAGAGACTTATCACAAGGGGAGCAGCTTCAAAAGCTAATAATTAACTAAACAGTTTGCCTAGAGTCCATTCAGTCTAGCTGGTCTGATTTGAATAAAATTAAAACAAAGCAAAGTAAGGCAAATGTGTGGATGGAAAAAACATACATGAGATATTTTGAATCCCATCTGTAGGCAAGGCTTGTTGATTATTGTTTTGTCTCACCCTTTATAGTTAGAACTTACGTTATTGTTAACACCATTGCCTGACCTTTATGTCCCAATCTTTCTTTATCCACCTACTTAATTCCTCCTCTATTCAACAGTGTACAATTTTCCAATTTCCCAAAACAAAAACAAAACAAACAGGTACTGGACACAGAATCAGATCAGCAGAGTTGAATGCTTTTAGTTGGATCCAGACATTGCTTAATAGGGAATTGTCTGCTACAGATATAATACTTGTTGGCTCCTACTTAAGGTTGCATTTTTGTAAATATAGCCAATAACTCAAGGGCTTCAAGGACAACTTATGGATTTCTTCCCAGAGGTGCTACTAATAAATCTAATAAAATGTACTTTTGGTCAATGGAGAAGATATAATTGTAGCCTCGATTTTTTTCCCCATACATCCTACCAAACTATATTCTCTTCACAATTTCTTAAATATGTATATTTTCTTGGTTTGTAAACCATCCACAATTAATAGGCTCCATGGTAGTCAAACACAGATAAAACACTTTGGTGGTTAGTCTCTATAAGCAGTCTCACTCAAAAAATGCAAAAACTAATAAAAGCAGCATCCTAATAGCTTCTAGGGCCATTTAAAGAAATGTGTAATTGTATATATGTACCATAAATATGGGAGGCACAAGATTTATCTTCTTGCATATTACATATCAGACTTATCTTCCTAATTGGGAGAGAGGAATTTCCAAAAGACACTGGGATTGTCTGTGAGCAATGGCTTTATGATTGTCCTCCAATGAGTACAGTTTTAAGAAAGTATTTCCAACTTAGCTGAGAACCTTTTTGCCTTTGGACCTTTACACCCACATGCATAAAAGAAACAAAAACAAAAGCTTCTTGTGATGAAAATTTTTTCCTTGAGGCTATAAAGACTTCCCCTTAACTCTTGGAAAATAGGACATATTTGTGTTTTGTTCATAAAAAGATCACCATCTACAAGAGCTTACCTTGAAATATCAGGGATCCAATTTCCCTCAGAAATATTTGTAGTGTTATAAAATTAGACTTTCATTATACAATTAAAATCTTTGATGGCTGACACTTTGTTGGAAATTTTTATTTTGAATGACTGTCGTGTTTCTGTTTCCATAAACATTTCTTTCAATGTTACTTCCTCACATGCTCCTAATATCTTGATGTACAATACACGTCCAGGGTTTTCATTAGAACACATTCCAATGGGCTCATTCAACACAGTAAAGGCCTTTCCCATGGCTGAGTGGAAATGCTCTCCACCCATCCTTCAGCTGACAGAAAAATTATACTGGCATGAAATTTTCTATAGTCACTGCCAATCCCCATCCTGCCTCTATTGCTTCTGTATCAAGTCAACCCCAGTTCCCTTCAAGATAATGAGGATAAAACTGAACAGATTTGTATAAACGTAGAGGCAGTGGTTGGAATATGGAGATAATTCTATTTTTATTTTTTATTTTTTAAATTTATTTAGTTTGTCAAACATGTATGAGAAAACAAGTAAAAGTATGAACTATTATATATTTGTATATTCATATTTGTCCATAAAGTATATATATATAATAAATGATTACAAATAAATGGGAACAGTAGGACATTAGCACAGCCAAAACTCTTTCTTTCATGGACTAAAGGAGTGGTTTCTCAACCTCAGCAACTTTAAGATGGATAAAATTTAACTCCCAGGATGCTCCAAACAGTGTGCTGGGGAATTCTGGGAGTTGAAATCTGCCTTAAAGTTGTTTTGCTTGAGAAACACTGGTTTAATATGAACACTGGGAGGGTTTGCTTGATTTTTGGTCTTCGTAGGTTATTCCAAAATTTTCTCAGCTGGAGTAGAATAAGAAATGTTTGGAATTGTAACCATCTGAGGTTAATTTCCTCACATCTTAATGGATACTGCTCTATCAAGCCCTCACTCCCTCTTATTGTCTGTTCCTCCTCCACTCTCAAATAAGCAGACAATTATTATTGTCAGACAATGCTCCACAGATGGCCATAAAAAGAAATTTCATGTGTAAGAGCTTAATTTCCATACCCTCTAGAGGTAAAACCCTGGATGTGTCTCATCCATGACTGGAACACAGACACATCCTCAGCCGTGCAAGCTAAGGAATAAAAGAATTTTAGCTCAATAGTAATAGCACTTAGACTTATATACCACTTCACAGCCCTCTCTAAGTGGTTTNCCAACAATCTGGGTCCTCATTTTACCGATGGAAGGCTGAGTCAACCTTGAGCCAGTGAGATTCGAACTGCCAAATTGTTGGTAGTCGGCAGTCAGCAGAAGTAGCCTGCAGTACTACAGTATAATTGTGATGGTTCCATGCAATACTACTTTAATATGCAATATCTCCAACTACGGATAGTTGACTTACAACCATTCAGTGACTGAAGTTACAATGGCACAGTGATTTATGATTGGTTTTCAGACTGGTATTGTTGCAGTACCAGTTATCAAAATTGGGTGCTTGGCAACTGGCATATATTTATGATTGTTGCACTATCCTGGGTCATGTGATCACAGTTTGTAACCTTCCCAGCAGGCTTCTGACAAGCAAAAAAAATGGGGGAAGCCAGATTATTTAATGACTGCATGATCAATTTCCACTACCAGTTCTCCAGAACTGNTCAGAACCTGCTGAATACCATATCTGATGTTGTCTGAGGAATTCTGGAAGTTCACACATCTAAAAGTTGACAAGTTTGAAAAACACTGCTTTAATAGAACTTTCTGAGAAGAATGCTGCTTGCCACCCTTTAAATTACCTTCCACAAAGCACCCTTTATTACCCCAGCCCTAGAAAGGTGGATAGAAAAGCACCTTTCTGAATGATTCTGATTTCATTTGAATCATTTTAATTTTCTGAGATTATTTATGGGGCCTAGAGATATTCCTTGCAATGAAGACAACATGGAAAGGTAGCACTTCCTTTGCAGCATGTAGGATAGCATCGATTATACAAGTTAGGATCTATTATCCAAGTTAGAAGGGGCAGAGGTATTGATAAACACCAAATGAGATGTCTTTTCTTTGGCTTACCCCAGATGCCATGTTTAAGGTCTTTTTTGTTGCATACAGAAGAATAGGGACATGAGTTCAAAATGCAAGGACTTGCTGTTGCAAGTTTCCCACCATTATATCAAAAACCAAACTAATATATGCAAACTGCTGTAAGTTCCTGAAAAGTGCTTATTTCAATTTAAGTATGTAGTTCCACTACATATAATTAGCATAACTGGAAGCTTATTTGGGTAGATGTAACGGCTAGACTAGCTCCATCTGATGGCCTAAGGTCTTGAATCTTCTGATCTCTTTCTTCACAAAATGTCTACTCTTCATAATATAAGCAGCAAAGGTCATAGACATTATTGCATTCTAGAAATAATAAAATGTACTTACACCATAAAACACATCCTTACAATTAGAGGAAATCTTTTCAATTTGCACTTCTTGAACATGAGAGATGTTCATGGCATTTTGCTAACCTTCTTGCTTTAGTACCACAAAACCCTTCCTTATTCAATGACAGTAAGGAAAGATGAGAATTTTTAAAATGTTTATACACAAGCATTTATATTTCCCTGCTAGATAAGTTATTTATTCATATTTATATATAAAAACTTCAAATGTGTTTTCCCCTAAGTTATTTAAGAGGCAATCAATACTCAATAGAATTTGAGCTGACAGTGCAAATAAATTGCTTTTAAATATTAAATGGACACAATTAGTAATTAAGGCATTAGGCTAGAAAGTGGAGATCGTAACTTCTAGTCCTGCCTTAGGCAGAAAGCTAACTGGGTGATCTTGGTCAGTCACTTTCTCTCAGCCCTAGAAAGAAGACAAAGGCAAACAACTTCTGAAAAATCTTGCCAGGAAAACTGTACACTTGTCTTGAGAATTGGACTTGACTGAAGAGAAGTTAAAAAAAATACATTGGATTCAACTGAAGAGAAGGGAAAAATACATTGCAATAGAACACGGTTTTCAGCAGGCCAGGATTATATAGAGAACTGAAGCTTTTGCATTATAATTAACAAAATCCTTGATCAACTGCATGCTTGAATGTCTATATTTTGACTTAGCAGAAATAAGCAATCTTATCTGTGTGCTAGGGAACTTAGCTGCAAGAAGAAAAACAAATGCAGCAAGGATTCTCAAAGCAGTCTATTCTAAATATTACATTTTTGCTGTTCACATAATTTTCAACAAGTTTCTTAAGGACCTGGACTAGTACAGGAGAAACATTGAATGAATAATATATCTGTGGCATAAAAACAATGAGATGGCTCCATTGCTCATAATCTGATGCTCTTTAGCCTTTTCATAATTAAATTATTTTTGTATTTATTGAATAAGTTAATTTTTTTATAACTGCTTGAATGCCCCTCATACATCACATGAGATGGGGTAGTCATTAGATGAGAGGGAGAGAGAGGGAGGGAGGGAGGGAGAGAGGGGGGAGAGTGGATAGCCAAATAGGATGATTGCTTAAAAGCTTTGCCACATGTTGAACAGGCGAAGGGCCATTCTCATATGTGAACGTGCTTGTGAGAAGCCAGGGCACTGGACTGCTTGAAAGCTTTATCACAAAGGGCACAAGACAATAAACATTCACCACAAGAGCATCTGTTTATGGACACAAAGATTGTGTCTGTAGACACAGTGCTTGCCACAAATACCATCAACATGCGATTTGGCATCACAACACTGCCTCTTTTGCAGGAGGGCTCCTGCCACTGCAGAATTGATGCACCCACTGCTCCAAGTAGATGTGGCGATGTTTGGCTTGACTGGATGCCTGCTTGAAACACTTTCTACAAAGCTCACAGTGGTGCCCAAGGGAGCGGCTTTTGAAATCAGAGTGGGGTTTAAGTGAAACCTGAAGTGGGAGAGGGGTAGCAGGACAGAAAGCAACTCAGCAGCCAGCCACTGAACAAGCTCGAGATCACCTGTGGGACAGAGAAAAACAGTGGCTTGTTTGTACAAATTACCAGCAGCTTCTTTCATTTATCCAACTGCTATGACTGTGTAAATTTACAGGGGGCTTGCTCTTCACTTTAATAACAAAAGATCTCTGCTTGCTCAAGGAATGCTGATGGCTTTTGGGTGGCTGGTGGCTACTAGTTATTAAACAAAATGGGGAAAGGATGCTGAAAGACTGAACAGTCACAAAAAGAATGAATGAGTCTGTATGTACAAGTGAGTGGAGGCGGACAGCTATGAGAAAATTTATAGGTAGGGTATTTTACAACTTTTTTTCCCTGCATCCTTTCAATTTCCCCTTTTTGTACTGAATACACTACACTTCATTGTCTAGCAGCTAAAGGATGTAGTCAGGCGGCCTTGAATGCAGCTGCAAAGGGGAAAGTTGAGTAGCTGCTTCCAAGAATGAGTAGGATGAGGGGAAAGACTCCAAGGGATTGGCATTTATTTGTGGGAGTGGGGCAGCTGATGTTTTAGAACTAGCTTGCTCGCCCACTCCTTGCTCCATATATACAAACATATTCTGTTTAGTGTCAAAAATCACTAAAAAAGCTCCTTGCTTTGAAAACTTTTTTTAAAAAAAATAACTGGATTTAAGTGGGAAACATGGAGCAATATCCTTGATCCTTCCCAGCTGTGGAAAGCTGTCTGAAAGAAGTGGTTTAATTTTTAACTCATTCTAGAGGCTTGTCGAGGAAACAATAGTTTGCTTTGTGTTCCTTGTAATGTATACCCTTAATTTCCTGGCACTCCGATATCTATAGCTCAGGAAAGATTACAGTTTCAGCCCACCACATGCTTCTTACCCACTCTCACTCCCTCACCAGACAGGATTGGCAGCAGAAAGGATGTTTCTCATTGTGTACCACCTGATGGCTGAACAGCTCCCAGGCTTGCTTGAAACAACACAGATGGCACCTGGAATGGCTTGTCATCCACAAGAACTTGTTGAGTCTTGAATTCCTTCCCATCCCCCCTGCCCTGCCCTCTTCTGGTAGTCCAGATATGAAGCACTCCAAGCAGCACAGGTAGTCCTCAACTTACGACCACAATTGAGCCCCAAATTTCTGTTGCTAAATGAGACATTTGTTAAGTGGATTTTGCTATTTCTATGATCATAACTGCCACAGTTGTTAAGTGAATCACTGCAGTTGTTAAGTTAATAACACGGTTGTTAAGTGAATGTAGTTTCCCCACTGACCTTGCTGTTCAGAAGGTTACAAAAGATGATCACATGACTCTGTGACACTGCAACTGTCATGAATCAGTTGCCAAGCATCTAAATTTTGATCACATGACCACAGGGATGCAATGTCGTGTGAAAAACAGTCATAAGTCACCTTTTTCAGTGCTGTTATACTTTTGAACAATAACTAAATGAACTGTTGTAGGTCTAGGACTACCTGTACTACCTCTATTTTATATTGTAAAATTACAATTTAAAAAATTGAGCGAATTTGAAATTATATCTCCCTCTTGCTCTTATAGTCCAAGAAACTAAGGAAGGTCCCTTCTGCGATATCCCCATTGCCCATTCCTCTGAGAGCTCAGCTGCCTCTATCTGACCATTGCCTAGCAGGCACTAGCTTGGCTCAAGAATATACTCCTTGTTTATCAATTAGTTGCACAATATCATTTGAATATGAAATGTCAAGTGATTCTCTCACTATCTGCCCGTTCTTCACTGTCCTTTTCTTCTGAAGCTTTAGACACTTCCCATAGGATGGTCCTGGTTCACTAATATTAGTCAGGGATTTCCAACCTCTTTGGTCACGATTCCCTTTCAACACTGCTGAAGATTGTGACAGGAGACAGGTGAGCTGCAGCTGTGCTTATTTTTCTGTGTAGGTTAGCAATGGTGACTTCCTTGTCTTGAGAAGAGACATGAAGATACTTGGAGATTTTCCACCTGAAAACATCTCCTTTTCATCACTACTATAGTCTTTGAAGAATACTGGCATTTCTGATCCAAGTCAATCTCAGGCGAAACATCTAAGCCTACATGTGTGTGAGAGGGAATGTCTTTCATAACAGATACCGTACTGCTACTTTTGTGAGCAGGGTTAGCTACAACAAGACACTTATCTAGTACTGTAGTGCTCAAAGCTTTGTCTTTGCATGACAATATTTTTTTCATTTTATTTATACTACAACAATGGCTGAGAGGTGATGGCTCATCTAAAACTGTCTTGAGAATCTATACTCTTGGTGAGATCTCAATTTGTAGTTCAGAAGCAAGTGTTTTCCAATATGGTTAGGATGACTCTCTTCCATTTCATACATTTCATCATTGACTATGCTCTGGGTCCCTAAGATGCTTTGACATCCTATGTCAGTAGGTTCTAGACTTTACTTCAACAGTGGTTCCATGAGAAGTTATAGGAAGCCAGTTGGTAATACAAGCATATCACATTTTGGACAATTACAAAGAGTCATTCCAAATATAGATGAAATTAATACACATTAATAAAAAGTATTCTAGTACAAAGAGAAATAAGCAAGACTCATGAATTGATATAAACAAAGTAATACAGATGATTTTACTGCATGTTTGGCTTAGTGGTTAAGGCACCAGGCTAAAAACCAAGAGACTGAGTTCTAATCCCACCTTAACCATGAAAGCTGGAGTCAGTTACTCTCTTAGCCCATAATATCAGGCTCAGACAACAAGCTGGTTGATCAATTCTTGTTGCAAACAAATGGATCAACACTCAGTAGATCCTGCACCAAAACTAGGAAGAAAAAAAGTACATGTAGAGGTATAAGCATTCCAAGCCACAAATGCAAATTCTTGTATAAATATCATAGGCATATACTATATGCAATTAACTGGCTATTTCCAAAACAGAAGAGATTTTTTGTACAGAATTTTTTTTCATGTTCTAAAAAAACTTTAAATTTCAGTGAAATCTTGCCAATGAAATATCTAAAATCAATGAATGAATGAATGAACACACACATATATATGCGTATACAAACACACAGATACACATAGAGATTTTACTGAAATATTCAATAATTACAAAGAAATTATGTTGCCAATTATTGCATCCTGACAGACTGAGCTGAAGTCTTCACTCCGGTCCGTGTTCCTGCAAAGAGCGCGGACCGTTCCTATTGGCTGACGCTGTTTGACAGCCGGCTATAAAAGGGAGCTGTCAAACGACGTCAGCTGTTGCCCGCCAACTGGCTGCCCTGTTAGCACGGCAGCCGTGGCAACCCTTTATTGTTAAAATAAAGTAAAAGCTGAAGTTGCTCCGTGTCTGCCTCTGTGTCTCTGCCGCTCTACAACACCAATCACATTTGTACACTATGGAATTACTCAAATGAAAGTTAATTACACAGATCTTGAATCAAGGAAAATATTTTTGCTTCTCCTCTTTGTGGAAATTTTTATCTGGAAAAATGACTGATGCTGGCTTGCCCGGGAACATATTTGTATATCTCAGATACATTGGAGTTCAACTACCACTATGCATGATTTGAGAAATGAATGCACTTTACTCAGGCTTGCAGTGCCAAGCTCTGACATTTCCAATCGTTTTTCTTTTTTTTTTTTAATTTCCAAAAATGTCAGATAAAATGGCAGCCAATTACAGTAGTATAGCATTGTCATCTCAGGAATCCATTACACTTAAAATTGATAAAAGCCTGAAAGTCATAGCATGTACTATATTGTTTTACACTTATCTAAATAAAGATTCTAATTCCGTTATTGCTGAAGGAGATGAAATACCAATACAGGCACAGCAATTCTTTCAAAACAAATATTTTCTATGTCTCTCAAGCACTAAACCAATACAACCATAAATATATAATGCTGGACACTTTCTTCCAAAATTTATAAAAGTAGGGCTGAACCTTCATGAACTTCATGAAACATTAAAAAAAAATATATGAAAAGAGCCAGTAGTCTGAATGACTTAGCATATTTTGTAATAGGCTTCAGAGGCCACACAAACACGTGTGATTTATGACCTCTTCTGATAATCTCCTTTTGGCATGCAATTGGCTTTAACATAGCAGCATCCATAGCAGATTATGATGATGTCAAAATGATGACACATGAACTGGGACACAATCGATGGCTTTTCAGATATGCATCCCACCATTTGACAAAACTGTGCATGTTTCATCATATGCTCCCATATACTGCTCCTACATTTTACAAAATATGCTATGTAGATTTTTCTGCATATTGTACAGATAGTCCTCAAATTACTATAATTCATTTAGCAACTGTTCCAAATTTGGGCGCTTGACAACTGGCATGTATACACAATGGTTGCAGCTTTCCAGGGTTATGTGATTTCCATTTGCAATCTTCCCAGTTTTGCAACAAGTGAAATCAATGGTGGGAGCTGAATTTGCTTAATGACAGCATTGATTTACTTAACAATTACAATGATTCACTTAACAAACTAGCCTGGTGCCTTAACCATTAGATCAAATTGGCAAAATACATAATATAATGTTACAATATCACATAACAGTCTTATTTATAATTGTAATATATTATAAATTTATAAATTATAAGTTATATATTATAAAATATATTATGAAGTTTACATTTATGGGGGGGTCACATTATTAGATGTCCAGGGTAGCATTCGTCCCCGGGGGCCGGGGCCATGGGTTGGACATGTCTGTTTTAGGCAATGAACATAAACAAGAATCAACCTGCAGAAATTCTATCAAACATTGAAATATAATTGTTTTTTTGCTTCTAACTTTTCTACTGGTTTTTAATGTCAATGTTCCACATGGTTATTGCCACCCAAGGAATGCAGTTGAAACCCCATATATCTGAGGATACCAAGTAATGGTTAGATAAAGGGTGGTGAGTTTCATATTACTTTTGGGAGGAGAACTACCTTGAGACAAAAGTAACAGAGGAAATCTGGTGGCCTTTCGCCAATATTCCTAAATTACTTGGTCAGCGAATTAAAAAGTGCAGTTTATGTAGACAAAACATTCAGAGTAAACCCGGTTCTCTCTGCGGTAAATTAGCGCCACCACTTTCTTACTGAAGGGTAAGAGATTCATGATCCCTCCCCCCAAACTCCATTCAAGAGATAACAGACGTTGGGGTGGGGAAAACACGAGAGCTGCTTGGAAATCCCCTTTAAAGGACAGCCCCACCCCGGGGATAAGGTGCTGCAGACACACAAGACCCCTTTTTGCTTCCGGCGGGAGCTTTAGCGTCACACATCTTTCAGCCTCCATCTCCTCTTGCTTTCTCCGCCCCTTTTCACGCTTGGGAAGCTNNNCCCCCCCCCTAGCCAGCGAGCGAATATGTGCTGTCTACGAAACACAGCTCAGCCCTCAGCCCTCTGTTCACTTCTGCAGAACTGGCAGCTATTCCGATTACTGTAGTCTCTCCCCCCCCCCACCTCCATCCCCGTAGCCTGCTCCCCTCTCCCTCCTCTGGTTTTCTACCTCTTTAACATTGTCACGCATTCCCATCTTCGCCGGTCTGCTTGGACTCCATCCACTTTTTAACCATTCCCCTACAGGTTTCTGTACTAGTCCAGATTATACAGTGCTGACCAGCAGTCTCTATCCCCCTGCTGGTTAACCCGTAAAGTGGCATTAGGAAGGGGGAAGACGGAGACGGGGTGGGCAAAGGCCATCTGGATTACTGATGGCATATGTGTCTCTTTTCCTCTCCAGACAGGAATTCTATTTTGTAATGTTTCTAAATCTATTACTTCTCTCCTGTATCTTTTAAAAGAAGCTAACAGAAAATTATTAAGAGGGATCAAACCATGTCCATACATGAATCAATGTGTTAAAAGTGAAAATATTTAAATTAGTCCTAATTAAAGTGACAAGTCAAAGGCCTCTACTGTACCTCTAGACTAGATCTTTAAGAGTTTCTTGTCCATTAGGATGGGCAGAGTCAACTTTGTAGAGAAGTCTTTCCTCAGTGATGCAGTCTCCAGGCAGAATGGACTACACCTTACGAATAAAGTTAAATGTACGTGTCCCAGGATAATGTTGCAAGATCAAATCTGGGTTGGTCACCAATACATCTTCTAGGGACGATGTAGTCTGAATCTGGGTCACCGGGATCTGGTGACCCAGATTCAGACTACACCTTCCCTAGAATGTAATGAGAGCTAAAATCTGTAAGAAGTAATCACCCTAAAAACCCCTCCTAAAAGAACGAAATATTTTGGGGAATATTTTTTTTTTGAAAAAAAAGTTTTTATTTTAAGACAAACATACAAACAAAACATACAAACATAAAACCATCTTCCATTTTATATACATACNNNGTGTCAGTTGGTTACAAATCTTTTGTGCTAACCTTTTGTAGTCATCACTCACAATTTGTATAAACTTTCACATTGTCAAGCT
>AZIM01002211.1:146656-159899 GCA_000516915.1 Ophiophagus hannah
TTGATTAGTTTCCATCCATTCTTTCAAATACTGGAATACTGCTATCATGTCCCCAGTAGTCCTTATTTTCTCTAGACTAGCCAAACCCAAATCCTGCAACCATTCTTCATATTTTTTAGTTTTCAGGCCTTTAATTGTTTTAGTTGCTCTTCTTTGCACTTTTTCCAAAGCCTCAACATCTTTTTTTGTAATGTGGTAACCAAAACTGGATGCAGCATTCCAAGTGTGGCCTTATAATGTTTTATAAAGCAGCACTAATACTTCATGTTACTTTGATTCTATGCCTGTTTATACAACCAAGGATTGTATTAGCTTTTTTGGCTGCTGCCGCACACTACTGGCTCATATAATTTGGTGGCTTCATTTATTCTCCATGGGAACATAAACTCAGGAGTTTAGTTAGATTTAAGACTTTTACTGCCTAACAGGCTTGCCTCTGCTCATGTTTTGAAATATACCGAATGTCCTACCCAAATAAATAAATACTATCAGGTTTCGTGGACAAGAGGACTATCTTTCCAGCACGCTAAGAACTATATAAGCAAATAGTTTGGAAATCAATAATATCAAAGACACAAGGTTATTTTTAAGCATGTGCAAAATTAAGGGCAATCTAGCTTTTCATGACTCTGAATGTATCAGCTAAATGTTGACTGCCGGCACATTTTACCAAAAAAAAAAAACAATCACCGCCTTTACTGGGTTGGGGAAAAAAATGCTAAAACGGCCTCCTTCCCCCTCCTCCAAAGCATGCGCATTAGTGAAAGCAGCATCAGGCACGAAAGTGGCGGAAGGATACGCGAGACCGCTGCGATGAGGCTTGGTGGCTAGAGGGATATATATATATATGGAGGCTCCACCCCGCTGTGACTCATTCTGCTCTTGTCACAAATTTAGGATTCGAGATTTAGAGCGCCGGTGAGGCACGCCAGATCGAGGACATGGCTTTCTAGAGCTGCGTGGATCTCGAAGGAAAACGTGCGTGTATTGCACGCTGCAACAGAATCGGCAACATGGAGTAAGTAATACGTTGGGATTACTCTCTTTCCATTCACCTTCTCCCGGCCCACTCTAGGAAAATGGGGGGGGGGTGTTCTCCTACGGTGGCAGAAGGACTCTTGCAACCCAGGGTAGAGTGCGGGTGGGGATAACTGATGGAAAAGTAGCGAAGCGGGGGCGACACGCTCAAGGATCCTGGGGTTTTCCAAATGCCTGAATAGATGCAGAGTAGCAGTGCTAGTTTCCTCTCCTCCCTACCCCCACCCCCGTTTCCTAGCATGCTAAAACCTGTTTGTCTGCCCGCCTCTCTTTCCATCGGGGAGTACAGTAAGACATCCTGCTCTCTAGGGAAGGAAGCAGATGCGGCTTGCGTAACCCCACTGAGAAAAGCCCGGCCGCCCGAGCGGAGCCTTTGTGTGGCCGCCGCTNGAGAAAAGCCGGGCCGCCCGAGCGGAGCCTTTGTGTGGCCGCAGCTCTGTCACTGCCTCTTCTTCCCCTGCTTCCCGCAAACATGCGTGTCTGCACCTGCCCGCACTTGCCTTCGAACTTGGACCAAACTTCCACAAAACTTATGCTGGTTTGAGGATTATGGGACTTGGTCCAGCACGGGGGGGGGGGGGGGNNNGGGGGGGGGGGAGAGAGATTCCAGCTGTTAGCAAGAGAGGAATTTGTACTATGGTGCTTGTAGTACTGATGCAGGGAGCAAAGCTCATTGTCCCTGTTGCATGCTTTCCCTGGTATTTTGAAGAGTCAAACACTCCCCTTAATTTTCATCAATCTGGCTAACGTTGTAATTAGATACCTACTATGTGTAGTCCTTGACTTACAACTATTCATTTAGTGACTTCAAATTTACAATGGCACTGAAAAAAGTGACTTATGATTCTCACACCTGCGACTGCTACAGCATCCCCATGGTCATGATCAAACTTTGACAACTGGCATATATTTATGATGGTTGCTGTGTCCTGGGGTCATGTGATTGCCATCTATGATCTTCCCAAATGACCTCTGACAAGAAATATCAGTGGGGAAAACCAGTCATTTAACTGCAGTGTTTCACTTAACTGTGGCAAAAAGGTCATAAAATGGGGTGCGAGCCTCTTAACAAGTGCCTCGCTTAGCAACAGAAATTCTGGGCCCAATTTTGGTTGTAAATCAAGGACTACCTGTATAGGATGTGGTCTCAGCCTAGTTATGGATCCGTTATTGGCCTGCCAGCAGACGCCTGTTCTACAACTCTTTTCACAGAAGTTGATTATACCACAAAACAAAATGCTAAGATTTCTAAGATTACAGGTAAAACAAATCCTGGTCTGTTCTACAAATCTTGGCTAGTGATTTCATTGAGAAAATAAGGTTCATTTCTATCTCTTTCCAGGTCCCCTTTGGCCACCACCACCACCACCATCTTTGCCTGCAGGAGCAGAGCCACGTCTTGCCTGCTACGTGCAAATCCTGCACTGAACCTGAGTGATGACCAATACAATGTCTCTGCTGGCAGCAGTGACCCTGGACCTGGACCTGACCATGATCCCAGCTAGCACCATGTCCTACAGGCCGGAGCTGCTCAAGCACCGGCTGCCCCATGCTGGTCACAGTGAGCTGCTACCCGGACCTGTGGATCAGGGCTTTGCCCTCGGCATGGAGCGCCCAGTGCTAACAGGTGACCAGTTTGAGTGAGAATAGAATAAATCTTAGAATTTGAGTACATTTACATGTATGAGACAAGGAATATCCGCTTTAGGGGACATTAAGATTAATACTAGTTTGCTAGGCTGTTTTAATATAGTTGAGTGCTAATATTCTGACAGGCTCTTCATAGCGTTGAGATGATAGTAGACTTAAAGAGGAATCCATTTAGGATCTGAGGTCTAATCTGCATGGTCAGTTATCTTTTTGTTATTATCTAGGGAACATATAAATTTTTTCAGCACAAATTTGATAGTTAAGCAAGGAAAGAATAGGTCTTTTAATAGTCTTTCAATATTCCTTCCCTTAGCTTCTTTCCCATCACCACCACTTTGGCTTCTGTTTATAATTTGGTTGTTCCTCTACTAATTCAGATAAAACATTTTTCTGAAAAATTCCATACATACTGTAACAAGATTTATTCTGGAACATCTCTGAAGACACATGAAAACAAGTTTACTTTCTAGTTTGTCTCGTAAGTTGTGGCTTTGTCAGATTTTGATTTTGCTATTCCATAGGCGATGGCTTCTCAGACTGGATGACGGAACGCACAGACCTGGCCACGCTCCTGAGTGTGTCAGGGGAGTCCTCGCCACTCTCACTGCCCTCTCCTCCTGCTCCGGACCTGGAGGCCATGGCCTCACTGCTCAAAAAAGAATTGGAGCAGATGGAGGATTATTTCTTGGAGGAAACTCTCTCACCTGATCAGGTAGCACCCAGCACCCCTCCCTCTGATGGGAATTTTCACTTTCCTTTTGGTGATGGCTTCCATTCACTGGACCACCACCACAGTACACCTGCACCCTTGCAAACCTTGGATTCAAGTTGCTTAGAATTGTTAGAGCTCTATGGTGGGGAAATGCCTGCTGAGCTCCCCCTGCAGGGCAATGAAATATGTGCCTCAGTTCAGCAGTCACTTGTGCTAACGCCTAAAGGGGATCGACGCCAGAAGAAGAGAGATCAGAACAAGACGGCAGCCCTGCGGTACCGTCAGCGTAAACGAGCTGAACATGAAGCATTGGGGGATGAGTGCCAGGCCTTGGAGGCACACAATCGCGAGCTGCGAGAGAAAGCAGAATCTATTGAGAGAGAGATCCAGTACGTCAAGGACCTGCTCATTGAAGTGTACAAGGCACGCAGTCAGCGTTTGCGAACCGCCCCCTAGAGGCCCTCTACGCTCATGAAAGGAAAAGTTCATGAGGGGAGGCATGTATATAGGCAAGAACAGAACAAGCATGTTAGACATTAAGTTTGGGAAATGTTGGCACTTAGTAGCCGGCATTACCCTTTGGGATAGGTGATAATGTAAGACAGATGCAGAGTTTTAGAGATAAGCAATGATGTAGGAAGAGTGAATTTAGTTTGGAAGAAATTGATACTGTTGTAGGGAAGAGCTAAGATTAGCCAGTGTGTGGGCACTATTATGATTATCAGGGAAGGCTGTATTGGGATGGTGTCCTTTCTCCCCTTCCCCCTCCCAACCTGGACAACAGTCCTGAAGCTGTGTAATAGCATTTTTTTTGTATGTACTTTATAGAATTTAAGCTACCTGTACCTAACTATGCATTAATAAACACTTACTTTAAACACTTGCTCTGAGTCAAACTTATAGTTGTCCTAGGAAGATGTCTCAAACCACACAAACAAGAGTTAAAAATATCAATGTTTATTTATACACTTTCGCCAACTTAAGTTTCATACCCGATCACAGAACATTTCATTCAGCTGGGAAACAAACTACTATTAGAAACGAAAAGCTGTAACCAATATTACCATTTTACTCTCTACTCCAAACTTAATATAAACCAGTTACGTTCAGTGCTTATGACTTCATGCAAAAAAACCCCCAACAACTTCAATTAGATAAACTTTATTATTAATAGAAATCATCTTTTTCCAGTGGCAGTTGATTTTGGATCTGCTGCTGCTGCCGATAAAGTTCAGCCACCTGTATTAAGAAAAATGTGGCTGAGTATATATTTGTACATAAAAATTGTAGGATGGTCTCTTATCCTAAACTTGTAGTTCCCTTACCTGCTTATCCAACATTACAGTTCCACTTTCAGTAAACTTCTACAACCTTGGTGACATTCTTTATTATACTATTTCTTTTCAAACATACAAAAACAATCTTCGCAATTCCCAAAATTTATCTGAGCAAGATAAATTCCTTTTCACCCATCCCCCTCCCCTCTGACCAGTGTTTCTTTGTAGCTATAAGAGCAGCCTGAAATGACCCTTTTCATGGGTCTAGGTCATGTTAGTATACATAAGGCATCTATTTTACCATGAACCCCAGACCAGGCCAATTCTTTCATTTAGACAATTGAGCAATGTAAGTTATCTGAAGCTCAATCCAAAAGGATGGAAATGTTGTCCATGCCCATACATGTCTCTTTTAGCACTTGTAGCAAAACGGTTTTATTAAAAAAAAAAGTAGCCCTAGGCTACAAAGATTGCTTAGTCTGTCTTCTCGTGATTACAGGTAATAATGTAAAGGACATGAATCCAATTTTGCATATACTGCAAATAATTCTTGACTGATTCATTTCCCCTTTATGTATAGATGTCTTGCCATCTTTACCTGAGCACTGCTAGTGGCCTCCTCTGGTTTCTTATCATCTCGGATGCGCAGGAATCTGGGAAAACGTAAGGAGATGCCCTTTTCTTCATCCACCTGCATGGAATAATAAATTATCCTTGAAGTTTCATAAAGGCTACTTTCTTAAGGGCTCCTTTGAAATAGTGTTTTTTGGGCAAAGAAGAGAAATGTTAATTGCTAGTTCCCAGTAATTTCTCTCTCTCTCTCTCTCTCTCTNACACACACACACACACACACACCCTACACACATCATGCATCAGGGAAACATCAGAAGAGGACCACACATCAAAAACTGATTTCCAATTATCAACTCTGCAAGCATAGAAACCATTATTATGAACAATCGTTTATATTCTGAAGCAACTATATTCAAATATAAAAGTTTATGTTAGGGCACTGGCTATAATAGTTAATATTTATTGTTTCAACTTTGCTTGCTAATGTGAGGCACAGGCTATGACAATATTATAATATTAGATTTACATAAATTTGGCATGTGTAATAGCGGAGAAGTGAGATGGTTACATGAGATCAGAAATATACTCAAAGGTCATTTTTAAGGCATGTATGGCCCTACTATATGATTTATTAGAGGAGAAAAACCAGCGCTACCAGAATGATTCTTCACTGGTTTCTGATACAATGATATCTGAAGTCTCTTAGAAAGGCTTTGGGTTTGAGAGTTGTGTCAAGGGCTTAGAATCCACCAGATCTTAGCAAATCCTTGGACATGCCTCTAGCATTAATAAAGTTACATTAGGTTAAGAGCATATTCTAAATTTATTTCCCCATTGCAGGTGGTCCTTGATTAATGATCATTCATTCAGTGACCAAAGTTGTGATAGAGCTGAACAAGTGGCACTTATGACTTGTCACTGAAGTTCTGGCCAGTGCAGCATCTCCGGTCATGTGATCCCAGCCTGCATGCTTGGTGCCGACTTGCAATTATGTTAGCAGTGGTGCTTCAATCACATGATCACCATTTGTGACCTTTGTTGGCTTCCTACAAGCAAAGTCAATAGGGAAGCTGGCAGGAGGTTGCAAATCGCAAATACATATCTTTGCTTAATGAGGGTGTGGGATTTGCTTAATGATGGCAACCAGACAGTGCTGGAATGGCCACTGCTAAGTGACATGGTCACATCATGTCACGTTTTATGACCACACCATTTAGTGCCTAATTCCCATCGTTAAACATTATTTAGTAGTATTTTATATTTTTTTCTACCCAGTTATTCTGTTGCTGACACAGCATTTGGAAATATAGTATTTCAAGCTGAACATCAAAAACCTATGTAATTATGGTCATTTTAAACATTCAAATTATCAAATAAAATTTAAACTTTTAAGATTACAGCCAGATCACCCATAATATAATTCTGCATTTCCTTCCAGTATAAATTACTGAACTGTATATTTAAATATGTGCATTACAAGTTAAATGTTTGTACTTTATATACTTTTATACAAAACTAAACTAAACTCTTCCAGAGACTAAGGCCTAATTAAAAAAAACTACAATACTACATGCATGGCATAAAAATAAAATCCTTATATTTATTAAACAGTAACACATTTCTAATTTTAAAATGTCGTTTTAACAGCTGAAGATGTAGCTTTACAAATTTGCCTAAGAAAATGCTGAAAATGTGTTGAAATTGCTACAGAATGCGAAACTAATACTGCCAGAACTGTGATCTCAAAATATTTCCTAGTGACAGCCAATTAACAGTTTATTCATTATTTGTGGTAAGTACAAATTACATGTAGTCCTTGCTATACACACATGGATCCCTTCCATCACTTACCAAACCTGATGCTGCTCTATGGATGGGAGAAATGGATAAATCAGCACACTTCACTTCCCAAACATGCTGGGCTTCCAACCAGTGATCAGGTTCAACTGTTCCACCCCAACGATAGTATGGTCGTGGCTGTGGAATCACGTAATCCTGTAATGCAGAGACTAGGGTGAGTACTAAGAATATGTGATTCTCTTAAAAATTGGAAACATTCTACTTCATATATAAAATGTACTTTTTGACACTTTTGAAAGCATTTAAAACTTGAAATAAAGCCCAAATCCTCTGAATATCTTGTACGATGGGCCATTTCCAGCTCAAAATGGGCTATTTCGAACTCAGTACTGAGCTTTGTTTTGCAGATCACTAGCAAGAACTATTATTTATGCATTAGAGACTTTCAGAGGAATTAGTGCACTAGCAATATTGCATAATACTATTCTGAATTCAATGGATACGTCGGTCATCTTAGGCATGTAAATCAGAAGAAATCAAGAGTAATTGCCCCATCCAATCCAAAGACTCTGCTTTTTCCTCTTTAGTTCTTCTTAAGGACTTAAATATTAAAACACGAAGGAATAGAAAATATCAGTAAAGCATATTCAAATGAATAAATAAAAGTTCCTACCTTGAGTGAGTTATGGAGTTTCTCTAAATCCTCATCTGAGAATCCAGTGCCAATCTGAGAAGGGATAAAGGATACTGACAATTAGATACAAGTAACTAAAGGGACAAGGAGAGACAGTATGGAAAATATAAAAGCTACCAATTTTATACATCAGTTATTTACTTTGTATTTCCTTTGTAGTAGTGGTAGTTTTTTCCTTCTTTCTTTATCCTGGTAAAATTAGTAGTAGATAAACTGTCATTATGACAATATCATTTTATAGATTCTAATTAGGATAGGCAAGGTCATTTTGGTCTAGTGGTTAAAAACACTTAGGCTAGAAACTAGGACACTATGCATTCTAACCTCGTCTTAGCCACAAAGCCAGCTAAGTAATTTTGACACTCTTGCTCAGTCCTAGGAAAGAAGGTAACAGCAAATCACTTTTCAAAAACATACAATTGTAGGCTTGGAAGTATCTTGGAACTCTTCCATTATAGTTCCCGCCCCAAATGCAGGAATTTTCAGTTTACCCTGGACAAATGGCTGTTTTTTTCCTGACAACCTCTAGTGACTAGGCACTAGGTGTTGCCAAGAAAACTGCCAAGACTTGTCCATGTGGTTTCCAAGAGTCAAGACTGACTCAAACATGCACACAATCGTCTTCCCTCCACCAGAGTTAAAGACAGGGTGCTTGATGCTATTCAATACCAAAAATTTATAACCTGTAAATCAATTATCAAAATGTCCTAAATGTGGTAGTATAAACATCTTACCTTGCAAATGCTCTGGAACTCTTCACTTTCCTCATCATAACATGCTAGAAGAAAACCTCCATATGTGCCTGCCCGTTTGCCCTTGCCCAAATAGGCTCCAATCACTGCCAGGTCAAGGGTGTCACCAACACCTTCCAGATAATCTTTTTTAAGCTGGTATAGAAAACATAATTCGTAATGGAGTAAGTCATCTGCTGGTCAGGGTCTGAACCAATATCTACGCAGATTTTTTCGGTACTGGAAGGAATATGTCAAGTAGGAAAGAATAATCTGGAATACAACTTTTATTATTTGCATTCCTTATTCCTGACCATTCTGGGTTCTTTTATTCAAACTGAAAAACAAGTAAAATGGCAAATAAAATACCACCCAACCTTGAACAATACTGTAGCATGGGCAATTTGAGGAAAGGGGCCAATTTTGCCACAAGTCAGCACAGCTAAGCAATTGTAATATATGGTATTTAGAGCTGATCAAATATTTAGTTCTTACCTTCAGCCAATTGTGTGACCTCTTTGCAATTTCATATGTGGCATCCACTTCCAGTGTTTTTACCATTAAGCCTTCACATGAGTCTGAGGAGGGCAAACCATTTTATTATCTTCTACAGCATGTTATTATTCAGTTTTACTATTTAAAGGCTTAAAAGTGAAATAAAGAAATGATTCACTTTTTATTCTCACAGTTGTACTGATGCTAGGTTATCCATCTCTGAAGAGGGATGGTTCAAAAATGTAAAAAATAAGTAAATTAAAAATAAATTAATCCACCGAGGTACAAAGTTAAGTAAGACGGTGAACCTCATTCTTCTAAATGTTAAGACTCTGCAATATTGGCTTTCATTTGATGCTCAACAGAAGGTTTAGTTTTATTTAAAAAAATACTGAAACGTATATCAGCTACACAATACCTTTGATAGAGTGTTCCAGGAATTCTGCTATCTCATCAACATTACTAGTATCCATGGAAGTGGCAAAAAGGAATTGGCCTTCAACTTCAGTGAAAGAATTATGCAGTAAGGTCCGGCGCTGAGACAGAGGCTTCTGGACTAAAGACTAAAATACAGATAATTACGCATTTAAAAAGAAGGCACAAAGCAAGGACTTTCAAAAGAGTAAAGAAAAAAAAGAGGTAACTACAAAAAACAATTGAGGATGCAGAAAGAATAAGAAGCAAGATTACTAAAAGTATCAAGCATTCATTTTTAGGGGGAAAAACTTGTTATACTTACTATTCCATTAAGGTAGAGCATGTCAAATGCATATATACAAACTTGAACTCGGATTTCTGCAGCATCTACATCCTAAAGAACAATGGCACCATAAAGGGAAAGGGAAGCTAGATATTTATACCACAGAATATTAATTAAAACATTTCTGGTTTAATTTTATTTGCATGACTTTTACATACCCTCAACTAATATGTGCTAGAAGAAAAATATTTCTTTCCTATATGAGGTGTTTTATTTTCAAAAATTAGAATTTCCAACATACGGTGTCTTTCACCTCTCCTCCCTGCACCTTCCAAAAAGTAATATTTCACTCCAGTTGTGATATTCCCTAAAGAAAGGACTGTAGCAGGCACTGATTAACACATTCTAGAATCATCCAGCCATGTTTTACCTTGCGCTTGCGAGTGGTCAATACTTGGAATGGAAGGATCTGTTTTGAAACAGGGTCCCAGGCCACTGCCTCTGCATCCAAAATGCATGATTCCACAGTGCTGTTTTTCACCTGCAGAAGAATATAAGTTTAACTCAACTGAATTTCTGCATGCTGCAAATTCTCAATCCAGTCTCATCCTTTAAAGCATTCCTCTTGCAGGAGCCCCACTGACTACTGAAATTGCTTTTGGGCCAGCAAAATTATCTCCATTTTGCTTCCTTCTTGTTCTGACATTTCTAACAGCAATTGCACCTTGGGAACACGGGTGACAATATCAGGGTACTTTGTTGTGTTGTTCTCTTGGTTTCGGCTATAAATATGTACTTCTCCATTCTCTAGAATGTGGATCTGTATGGAAAGAAAGAATTAATGAACTACAAATGGAAAGAAGGAGAATAGAAGCTTCTCTTCTTTATTCACACCAAACATTGTTACCTGTGCCCGCTCCCCATCATATTTGTATTCACAAGTGAAGGCTGCTTCTTCAAAGCGTTTTAATACCTCCCCAATTCCTTTGGTTGGATGAGCCAGCATGGGCTTCAGGGGAATACCTGTTGGAGAAAATACTCAAAGCTGGGATTTGCAGTAACTGTTAACATCTGACTCAATGCATAGTAAAATCCAAGAGGACAGGTGAAAGTTAGCAGACACAAAGATTATAGAGAAGAAATTGATTACAAGTATGTTGCAGAACAGGAGCGTCAAACGGGATTTCTTTGAGGGCCAGATCAATATTTTAGTTGTCCTCTGCAGGCGGACGGGGATGGGACAGATACTTCCTGCAGCACCCTACCAGCCAAAACAGGGCCCAGGGGGACCTCATGTGCCCTCCCTGCACCCCATTTTCGGCCTGGATGGCCTCCTGCAGCATCCTGCCGGCCAAAATGGAGCACGGGAGGAGCAATGTGTTTTTGAAAAACTAAAGCAAACAACCCTGCAATGTATATATACATTTCAAAGCATATAAAATTTGAGAGAAAGTGTTAGTTCTGTTTAAGTGATAGATTCCCAGTTTATCAAGTGCCCCTCTCCCACTGAGATAGTTTAAAAATACCTGGCGTGATCTTGCAGTACTGTGGCAAGCTCTCCACACCATGTTCCAAAAGGACAGGTACTATTATGTTATAATTTGGTAGTTCGCTGAAAAGAAAGAAATTAAAATGACAGAGATCTGTGACTAGAGCTTGGCTAGCTAAAGGATATAAAGTCCCAATCCAAAGTTTTTAGTGATTTTTTTTATTGTTCACAGTTCTAGGTTGTTAATTCAGAAGTGATTCACGCTAATACTTCTTTAATATACTGTAAGGCTCTATCAGTTTTTTCCCCCAGGCACTTTCCTGCCTTTTCCAAAAGTTCTAGAAAGCTCAGGGAACATAAGCCATTAAAGGGTGGGGTGGGGGGAATCTGATAGTATTCCAGTTATGTCAGGCATAAGCAACTGAATCCACACATGAAAAGTTCATGTTGACTACTTTATTATGTTCTACTTATAGTAGTACAAGAATCTCCCAGAGTGCTTGCCTTCACTTGGGAACAAACAGCTAAGGTTCCATGGAATTTAGGAGGGGTTAAGCTTAAGTCTCTTGCGGCTGCATAAGGATACAAGGCTAGTTCTACAGTTGGTCACTCCTCTTGCCTGGCAGGGTGTTTCCTAGCAATTATACAATAAAAACAAAGACAAAGGAAAATTTATGCGTAAGTACATATGGACTGAATTAGCCTGAAAACTACTTAGGAAGGGGCATAGGTGAATAAATGTAAGAAAGTGAAAGCATAATTGCTCAGGTTTCCTTTTTATCCATTCACAAAAAGCTTCCTTTACCAGTGGAAAAACAAGAGTGACATGATTGAAGCCAGATACACTTGGTAGCATTTATTGCTGTCTGGGACTTTACCTATTGCAATTTATGAAAACTGAGAGCTACGGGCAATGAAAAGACATTATGACTAATTTATTAATACAAATAATATTCACCAGAAGGCCTGCTTAACAATCAAGGCCCTTTCATCCAGCCATGCTTTGCGTGCATCTGCAGATTTGCCCTTTGCAGCATCCAAAACATCTGGGGGAAATTCTAGAAGGGGAAGAATATATGCATACTGACTAACTTACATATTAACGATTGGAATCCTTTAGCTAGGATGTGCATTTTTTGTGTAAAAATGTAGAATATCTCATTGGGACTGACCATTACTTCAAAGTAATGCAATAGAGACTGGGAACTCCGTTGCTAAATGGAATGGTTATTACACATGACTGCTGACTTACGATGTAAATTCTGTTTGAAGTTTTTAAATGAATCACCGCAGGTCATTAAGCACAACATCATGTGACTAAGACTTGCTGTCAATTTCCTCACTGACTTTGCCTGTCAGAAGTTAGCTGTGAATATTACAAACAGCAATCACATGATTGAAAGATGCTGCAACTATTGTAAATGTCTGCTGGTTGCACCTGAATTGTAACCATGTAATTGAGGGATGCTGCAAAGCTGTAACTTTGAGGACCGGTCACGAGTCTTTATTTATAGCACTGTCATAAATTCAAATAGTCAGTGAATGAGTGGTTGGTAAGTGAGGAATACCTATATATTAAATGGCATGGACTTTCAGAATTAAGGGTTCTATCTGAAATTTTAAAAAGAGACTGAATATGCGCTCCATGCCCCTAAAATCATGTTGCAAGTACTCCTACATTTTTTTGTTAATAATTGTATTTTTTGTTCTCTGACTCAAATCTTCAAATTCTGATTTAGCAAACTTTCTGTCCTATGGATGACCCCAACTTCCTAGATGGTTTTATATATATTCATTTCTTTTGCACTAGAACAGTGATCGCCAACCAGTCGGGGGGGAGGACCCACTGGTGGTCTGCAAGAAAATTTTTTGGTGGTCCACAGAGAAATATCACCCCCAAAGCAACCCCCAAAGCAATTAATCCAGGCTGCACGGGAACACAAGCCTGAGCCATCCACATGGCCCGTTGGAACATAAGGCTTGTGTTGCTTGCATTACGAACAACATGAAGTAGTGAGGGGAGGGGGNAAGAAAAACAGCAAAAGTCTTTCTTTCTCTCCCCAAACTCTGCCAGAAATGAGTCT
>AZIM01002211.1:191737-207910 GCA_000516915.1 Ophiophagus hannah
AATATCTGCAAGAAAACAAGCAAGCTCAGAGAGCACCAAGAACACTTCATGTCAACCCTGAATTACAAATATTCTCCTTTACAAGGAAGATATCTTGGAATGTCTAATTAAGGAGCAGCTCTTGACTGTCTTGCCTGAGGAAATGCAGAGATGGCTAAGGGAATATCATCCAGAAATATGTGATAAGAATAGAAAGAATAGTTCCACAATGGACAACTCAAAAGGCGAGGTCTGGGAAGCATATCTAAGTTAGTAAGCATCCTCCCTCAAACCTTTGAGTTTTGAATAGCCCCATCATAGATTCAGACTGGGTCTCATTCAGATCGCTGCATGGAATTTCCCCCTCTTGGCTGATCTTAAGCAGTATCAGCCTGTAGGGCATGTTAAAATAGTTTAGAATCTTAAATCAATTCTTTTTTTAAAAAGGGGGGAAGAATATATAACATGTTAATGAAGTGTTTGGTGCTGTTACTTTAGGCTTATCTTTTTAGCAAGTATCTTCTTTGGAGAGTCCTTAACAAGCCAATACAGCTTTTAATGACAAAAGAAGATTGTGGTATTATCATTCATGAGGAACTTGTCAAGGATTATTTAGAAAATTTAAGTGCCTAGGGTAGAGAAAATATTTTAAGTTCCAAAATTCAGGGAGGAAATGGTAGTGGACCTATCTTTTCATACTTACTTGGTCATTATATCATATTTGTCTGATGACCTTTGACAGTGAGAATCTTGCAATCAAACCTTTCAGTGGAGAAAAATATTAGTCATTTAACTGGATGGAATAATGGTCATGATAAAGATTAGAGAGCATGCTAATACATGGCAAGCAGCTTCCATATTTTTTTCTTTTAGTCATTCTCTATTGCCTAATGGGGACCAGGAAATTCTAATTTAACCTAAATTAGGACTACCAGATCTGGGAGCAAAAATCCAGAGACAGCAAAAGTTAGGTGGTTTTTTTTAACCATCTATTAATCATCCAGATGTTTGCAGTCCGGATTGGGTATATTAACTGCTGGGTCATGTTAGGAGGTAATGGCTGGATTCATACAATAAGCTAACTTATTTTGTTTAATTTTGATAATTAACAAATTATCATGACGCAAACCATGGTAACATAGTGTTTATGAGAACTGCTATGGACTGACATGATGTTATACAGCTTCTTCATTAGGAATTTAATTTAATAAAGGAATTTGGATCTTCTTTGACTCAATCCAAGACCCCAAATATCATACCATTCTGGCTATCATGTTGTTAGATTAGATATTATACTGAATGTTTTATTTACTAGACTTTATAAATTTATAAATACACACACACTAACAATAGTCAGTTTGGTATAGTGGTTAAGGCATCAGGTTAACAACCAGAAGATTACAAATTCTATGCCAGTGGTAAACCATTTCTGAAAAACCTTGGCAAGAAAACTACTGGGACTTGTCTAGGCAGTCTCCAAGAAATGAGCACAACTGATTGGAAGAAAAAAAAACCCCACATTAATATTATTACTGAAAGTTTTGCATATTCAAGGAATCATGTGATACCCGTATCTATGGCAAGGATTTAAAATATAGAACTGATCATTTTATAAACAACCAAAGTTTTACAAAATAATGTATGGTTTTTTGAATTTTGTGGAATATTTTTATTTCTGTGCTACTTTAGCTGATAAAAAGTTCTGTTAAAGCATGCATTTCTTATAGTGTGAGTTTGCAATCTCTTCCTCATAGAGTAATACATAGCTGCAATTGTTTATTTAGTTTAAGAGGCAATGATAGAGTTACCTAGACAGCGCTTTCAGTATAGAATTTGGATTGCCAGGGGGCATTATTGAGATGGTCTGCTGACTTCTGGCAGCAGATTGGATGCCAGGAGTCTTTTCTACTCCAAGTATAAAGCAGCAAAGAGCCATTTCTTAAAAAATCTAGCAAAAATCCATTTCTTTTCTAACCAGATGTGTTAGAATTACCATTTTAATTTCTAATCACCGTGGCAATCTCATAAATCTGCACACTAACAGTTTGAGGCACACTATATCTGTGAAGATATATAGTAAACAAATTTCACTCTAATGGGATTTTAAAATGAATAATTGGTGCATCAGTATGTTATGTATTACTAAGAGATAAATCCTATTATATTTAAATTGATTCCTAGGTACATGTATCATTTATTTGTACATTTTGCAGGTCATTTTGGTGCTGGTGAAGTGTCCTATGAAATGCCCAGATCCACTGCCGGTGGTTTCAGTTGGAGCTTGCAGGTGATTCAATTCCCAAAATATTTCATATGGCAAATATATTAATAGCTTAGCTTGCTCTGAAGCACATTTTAAAAATCAGAACTATGGGTTTATAGCTAAACTACAAATTAATAAAATTATCAATTCCCAGTTAAGTGAGAAATGAAGAACTATAAATTCTGATTTCAACATTAAACTTCTTTTAATGTGCAAACTAGAAAAAAATAAAGCTTTAATAAAAAAATTACAAAAACATTTTTTTCTCTTAAAAAACCTAACATTTACATGTGCAGCTATAACCATTGCAAAATTCCAAACATGCAGTTTTGGTATATCAACAGTGTTAGAGGGATTAAAATTGGTAGTGTTAGAAGACCCTGAAATACTTACGATTTGCTTGACAGGAATTTACAAAGAGCTAGATGATGAAATTAAAAAACTTCTACTTGCAGTACACTCAACTGGATTTTTGTCCCATCTTCAAAACACAAGATTCTTCAATTCTTAGCCAAATCAGTTTTTAAAGTCACCATTTCAAAAGTTTGTCATATGCTACTAAGAACTACTGTCTGACAAACACAAACTGTAAATTTCCTTGGAAATGAGGCCAACTTTTCCAAGAGAGGTAATTCAGATGAGTTAAATCAAATTCCTTGTATTTCTGACCAGGATGTCT
The DNA here is from genome assembly GCA_000516915.1 of Ophiophagus hannah. NCBI lineage: Eukaryota > Metazoa > Chordata > Lepidosauria > Squamata > Elapidae > Ophiophagus > Ophiophagus hannah. The sequence continues at coordinate 194,659 of AZIM01002211.1, forward strand.
GCTAAGCCAGGTCATTCTCTAGGTCTTATCTTGACTCTGGTGATTATTTTTGGAAAACAATTCTATTTTCAGGAAAACAAACATCCTAGGAGAAAAAGGTCTAATAGAAAAGTTCCAATGAACTGTAAATATTATTGTGAATTTTACCATCCCTTATTGAGGTAAAAAAAAACCACACACACAAAATTGACAGATCAACAGAATGGTTCACACCTCTATCACAGTTTCAAATACACAATTTTCAAGATCTCCACGAAAGAGGCACTGGATTGAAGGCCTTTAAGGTGACATTCCATTACACATTACCTAGAAATTTCCCCAAATTTGTAAAAAATCTCATACATCATTAATTAGCTAATATATGACTGGATAAGCTTCCATCCATATGATTTTTATGCATGAGCAATTAAAGACATTTTTGCATTTAAGAACATGACTGATCAACCTGAAAGCGAGATTTATTTTTTTATTGTTTAGGACGTTTGTAAAATTGATATTTACTAAAGAAATTCTGTATCCAGTTGCAGAGCCTCAACTATCTGAGCAGTTCATTTAAGTATAGGCCCTTCAATTGAGTGTGCAAAACATTTTGAGATCAAACCATTCCATCCTTGAAATGTTCCATTTTGACGTGAGAGCATCTCTTCTAATACAAAAGGAAGTCCAATCTTGAAACTCATTTAAAGATCAGACAGCTTTCGGTATATTCAGATATCAGTGTACTGACATCGAAGCATTTTGCACATTTCTATGGTCAATCACATTTTGATTTCTGGGGATGGTGAATTTCCATTAGCTTTTGCTGTGTGATTGTCTAGCTTTCTTCTGACTGTGGTATCAAGAAGAAAATATTTCTATTATCATTGAAGGTTAGAACTTTGCTGCTCTTCTCCCTTCCTTCCCCTTCCCTTCCCCTGGATGATTTTAGAAATTAACAAATAACAAAACATTCAAACAGGTGAACTGAGCTACTGAAGGCATTTTTGCTTTGATCAATATTCAGGATAACTGCCTTGTCATCAGAAAGTGGTTCTGGCTTCTAGAAGACTCCAGGGCACAGAACATTCCCCTGATTTAGAGTTATTTCTTAAAAAATTATTTGCACATTCAAGTCAGCTATACTGTGTTTCTTCCTAGGATTCAAGTCAGTTAAAGGATTCGCCCTTGTCCTGCGTTGTCTGCTCCACACTGTACTGTGGTTCCAAACTGCCTGTGCATTCACAACACCCAGCCTTTCGCTCTTGGCTCCCTTGCCCTGAATTCCGCTTTGCATTTTTTCCACACAATGAACAACGGCTTGATTCTTCTCGCATGTGGGTCCTCATATGGTTCACCAGGTTGAATTTGTGCAAGAATCTTTTCCCACATTCAGTGCACTGATGGGGCTTGACCCCTGTATGTACTCTCCGGTGTCTAGTGAGGGTAGATTTACGTGAGAAGTTCTTCCCACATTCGGGGCAAGGGAAAAGCACCTCTTGTTTGTGCAAGGGCTGTTTTTTCGAAGCTAGCTGACTGTTGGGTGTCTGGTGAGCAAAGGCAGCCGCTTGCAAATTGGGAAGAAGGCGACTTCTCTGCCTTTTTGAACTTTCCTGTAACAGATACTCTTCCTCATTTTTAGTCTGGATTTCATCACCTGCTGGATTAAAAGAGAAAAAAGAGACTGATTTTTCCCCCCCAGCAACCATTGTAATTCCAAAACAATTTTGCAAAATAAGATACGATAAGAAAGAGTAGAAGACCAGAAGTTTACGGCTGAAGAATTATTTGAACTTGGATCTTCTTAGTCCCAGAGTGACTCTCTGGCCCAATTTGGTCCCTTCAGATATGCTGTTTTTCAATCCCATAATCCCTAACTAAATGACTGTATTATCAGAGTTGACCCAAGATATTTGGAGTCTCAAAAAACCTTACCTACTGAGGAGGCATGCTCATTCAGCTCTTCCTTATTTTCTCTGCACAGAACCTGCCGGGTATCTGAGACCACTTGCTCACTTTCTGGTAAATTCACAGACTCCTCAAGCATATATGGCCCTAGCACCTGAAACAGCAGTTAGACACTATTCAAGGCAAGGGAATACACCAAGCAGAGGGATACAATATTGTCAGGGGAAGGTAGAATGTAAGCAGGAAAACAGCAACATATGAGAAACATCTTCAATCACCTTTAGTGACTAGTGAAGCCAGTGGTGTAAGATAGATTCAAATATATCTGTGACTGTATAGGTGTCAATCCAGGAAGAAACATTTTACAGTTGCTGTCTTTAACTTAACCTGGGAGTCACCAAATCCTAACCAGACAATGCCAATTCTGGGCTGGATGCTGGATGTCACTAACTGCCACACCTTGCAAAATTCATGAAGTCTTTTATTTCTGGTAGTTTAGAATTCACACTTGCTTGACATAAATGAACAAAACTTGAATCTCTCCAAGAGTCTTCTGGTATTATTTCTTTGAATTTTAATAGTGTATAAGGTTGCCTGTATCAGCTGATATTCATTTAAATCATTCAGGTTCTCTCAGAATGCTGCTCTGCCCTAAAGATAGGAAACACTTTTTCTAGTGAAGGAGAGGGATGTCAACACTTGTGTGGTTAAACAATGCAAGACAATAAATGCTCCATGTCGCTTCCTCACTTTCAGGTTGTTTTCTCTTTGTGAACAAACAGAAAATTTAAAAAGCAGAAATTGAGTAAGAGCTAAATTTCAGCTCAGTACAATGAATTTTCATGGAATTTTCATAAATCACTTTCATGATATTTAAAGAATAGTTGTATATATAAACAAAGTAAGCACCTTTTTTAAACTATTAAAATGAACATAGCATTAACCTTTTTGGGACAGGGATATGATTTTGACATTAGGGATGTTATCAAATAAATACTTGCCTGTGAAATAGGTGCTCAAATGGCCTTTGTAAAACTTGACCATTTCTATTATGTAAATCAGAACTGAGCCACCCTTTTAAAAAAATATACAAAAGAAAAAGTTTCTCATGGGAGCTGGGCACTACTTAGTAAAATTGTAAAAACTAAAACAAANAAAAAAAAAAAAAAAAAAAAAAAAANAAAAAAGAGGGGGGGGGGGGGGAATGCTTCAGCAACAACTAGCTCCCTGAAGGTAGGTATTGTCCCGCCCCTCCCCGGTTCCTGGATACTGTCATGAGTCTAGGTAGAAGCTGGTGCTTTTAAAAGTGATTTAAAACTCTAATTGCATGTTAGGACATAAGCTCCCAGGTTTCATGCTGGAAAGTGCTCACCTGTTGATCCCATCTCTCATTGTCTTGCTGCTTCAGAAGAAAATGTTCTGCCAAGGTTACTGCCTGAATGCAGGTCTTTGGACGATATTCTTGAACCCATTCCTGCATTTCTTCAGGCAAGATAGTCAGAAACTGCTCTAGGATCAACAATTCTACAATCTGTTCCTTGGTGCGGCTGTCTGGCTCCAGCCAGCGATGGCAGAGCCCCCGCAGCCGAGAACACACATCACGGGGCCCTTCAGCCTCCTGGTAACGGAAATGCCTGAAATGCTGCCTCTGCCTCTCCAGACTGACAGCATCTTCTCGTAAGATTGCAGCTTTTACCTTCCCATAATCTCCACTTTCTCTGGGATCCAAGCTGTTGTAGGCCTGGAGGGCAGCTCCATTGAGGGCTGGCACTAACCGGGTCACCCACTGTTCCCGAGGCCATTTGCAGGCCTCAGCCACATCTTCAAAAGTAGTCAAGTAGGTCTCAATGTCTTCTGTTAAGGTGAGTTCTGGTACTTGCAGATTCCTCCATGCAGGTGATTGGACTGGGGTAAGTTCTGGAGTTGGCAATTCCTGCCCTTGGATTTCCCAGCGTTGAGGTGCTTCTAGTCGTTCATTCCTGGTTTGCTGTGGTGTTACTAGCCGGACACCTCCTCCTCCTGTTCCTACTGGTACAATACGATATGTTTTTACAGAGCCTTCTGACATTCCTAACGAATCAGAGCCTGCTGTGTCTGGTTCTTTTTCCATTTTCACCAATGGTTGCACTCGTTCGAATGGTGTCTGACACGGGAAGTACTGGGCCACCATATTCCGCTTTGCTGCTATTTTTCTCCTCATTCTTTGTTTGGATTTGGAGTTTATGTAGGCTTCTGCTGAAGCTTCCAATAACTGGTCTGCCAACTAGAAAGGGTATCAAGTGGAGAAATTCCTTGAGTTGTTTGGATCTCAAAACTAGAGGGATAGACAATGACACAACAAACAGGAATATGAACACAGGTATTTTTTTAAAAAAAAACTCACGTTACAATAGAACTACCTATTTTAATATATTAATTGATGACACCAGTCCATAAAGATTTTACAATTACATGCTACCAGAACAAATCAGACTTGACTGTCCAATAAGGTGTATAACTGTAATTAACATCAAAAGAAAGCTCGATATGACTAGAGAGGCAGGTTACAAAAGGGTACATAAAGCTACTATTTGAAAGATAAGATGACACATTTCACATGTCTTTTGCTTTTTCCAAGCTGACCAAGCTGCATTAAAATTATTTAAACTAATAGTACCGTAAAATGACTGTATGGACTTTCAGGTTAGCTAAACTGGAGAAAGCAGGATATTTTGATTAAAGTAATCTGTTCAGCTATTAAAACTACAATCCTTTGTATATTTAGAAGACAGGAGACTGAATTCTATCAAGTCCTGCTTTGGCATGAAAACTATACATGAAAGTGTAACTTTGGGCTAGTCGTTCTCTCTCACTTGAATTAATCTCAAGATTGTTGTTGGGAGGAGGAAGTAGGATTAGATATGTTCACTGTCTTGAGTTATTTATAAAAGATAATAGAGGCAAGATAAAAAATTAATAAATATAATTCTTCTGGAAATAGATAAGGTTCATAGTTTTCTTCAAATTGAAAACTTTGCAAAATCTTTTCTTGACAAATACCCTAAAATGTTTCAGTTTGCAGTTATCTGGTGATACTTGTAACATACTGTATAAGAATTCAACTTTCCCCTTTCAATGATTATATTCCCATTTTATTAAATGTAATACTTTTTATGTTATAATATCTCGAGAATTGAACTAAGCATGGCATGGAAGAGAAAGAGGAAAGCCAATCAATGAGAAAAGGGTAAAGTCTAAATCTGATTGGAAATAAAGAAGTAGAAAGGGATGGTTTAAACTATTATTAGTTTTATGTTACTTTCCATAGTTTTATAATTTATGGTTTGAGGCCAACTTATTTATAATTGATCATAGTTTATGTTAAAAACTGTTGTACCAGCCTGCGGGCTGGAAATTTTGCATCCTCCAGATGTTTTGTCCTGGACCTTCCTAAAATTGATTATTCTAAGTTGTGATGATGATCAATATCTTGAATAGTTTGAAAGGGGGACTAGATACATTCAGTTCTACCATCTAGAAAAATCAATGTTTGTCTCTAGGGCATCATGACTCTAAACACCAACTGCAGGATAATATCTTGCTTCTGATCAGGGCAATCTAGTTGTAATAAAAAAAAAATGCCGGACTAAGTTGGGCCCTTGTCTTATCCAATGGGGTTGTTCTTATATTCAGTAGTTATTTAAGTTATATTGCCCTAGGTTGATGGAAATGATGGAAATTGAAATCCAAAACATATAGAAGCATTTCACATATTCTGCACCAGATACTATGAACACAAACTTCCAAATTCTTCCATCTACATGAAAAGGAATATTTTAGTTATCAGATGTTGTGTTAAACCAGATTTTGTTATATAGGCTTACTGAAACAATAAACTATGTATTGTCTTTGCCATTAGTTCAGCTCTGAATTCTACTGGCTGAATGGTACACAGGGCATTGAGCCAAGAAATGCCAAAACTTTTTCAACATGTACCAAAAACTGCACAAGGGTTGGTAATTCAGTGGTGTGAAATCATGGTGGAATTAACTATTATACATTCTAACAATAATATATAATGCAATCAATCATGTTTACAGTAAACAAAAATACAGTAATAGTATTTTTAGCTACCTCCATTAAAAATGTGCCAGCTTTATCCATTATCCTGAGATTGATGTTTAAAAAAGAAAAAAAGAGAATCTTTTGGAGGTGGCATTTTTAAAATATCAACCTGATTTACTCCTATTATAATCTGTGACAAGTGGATGGAAGATTTTCTGTTCAGGTTGACCAGCAAGACAAAACTAAGAATTATATTAAATCTCAATTTACAGATCATAAATAGCCATCAGTAGAAATGTAACAAAGATAAAGTGCCTTTTTAGCATGCAATGCTGGTCAAAAGTAAATTTAGGATTTACGAGCTTATGCCTCACTAAAAGTCAATCCAACTTTCCAAATCTTCCTTGCTTGCTGTATGGAGAAGAAAGGGACCAAAATCCTTAGAAAGCTGGAATACATCTGAATCTAAGTAACTCTTAGAACTATCCAATTTTCTTTAATAGGGACTTTAGACCACCATACCAATATCTAATTCTCTGCAAACAAATTCATTGTTCCAAAGAGCAGTTTCGCTAACTAAGGCATACTCAAGATATTAATGGAACAAGATTTCAAATAGCTTCAAATAGACAAAGAATATTTTCAAGTTTAAATACAATGCCAGGATAGATAGGGAAGGGTGGGGGAGACAAAAAAATGAAATCTTACTAGTTTTGAGTCTTCTACTCATCCAGCTTTGCCAACCAAAAACTGTAGATTCAGTCCAGCATGTGCTTGCTTGCCCACTCCAAATGCTTTACTTGGTGTCAGTTTTTTTTAATACTTTTAAGACCCCTCCTCAAAGACTTAGTTGACTCCTGCCTTTGTAGCCCTCACTTTCTTGAACCTGTTATTCAGGAATCCCACCCCCCATCTCAGAGCATGCTCAGATTAACAGAGTTGTGCAACTAACTAGGCCTCATTGCAGCATGTGGTCTCACAACCCATTTTAGATTTCCCACAAACAGTGGGAAACTGTTAGTATGCATGCCATTGGTGTGCTTGCAAACAAAAGCCCAGCCCATAACAGAGCATTAACTTCACAAAAGCAAGCCATCAGCTATCCAGACTGCCTGGCTCCTTCTTTTTCCAGAGGTCTGCCCAATAAATATCTTTATCTTTACATGCACATCACTTTTATATGATGCACCATTCTATAGCCACAGAATCTAGCACCTCCATTTTTAAAAAATGTATAAGCTTGCAGTTGGGTCAGACTGATCCTGAAATAAGAATGTGCTCAGAAACAATATAAGTAACACCAACAGAATATAATGTTCCTAGAAAGAGAAAAAGGGTTGAAATTATCTAATGGAACACTTCTCAATAGGAAAAGCATAACTAGTTGATTTCAGGCTGTCATGAATATTTGAAATATCTGTTCACAAGTTTTACTTTTACTGAAGCTTATTTGCTAGTAAAAGCTTTTAGGAGTGATGTTTATCTGAATATAACATTAAAGACATTATTACATTCACGTACAAGCCATGGTTAACTGAACCATAATGAACTCAATCCAATTTTCCCGGGTACAAATATCAGACTGACCACAGGGGTTGATTTCACACAGCAGGCTAAAATGAGGTGGGCTATTTACTGTGCAAAACACAATTGTTATCTGACTGTCCAAAATGACTCAAACAAGTGGAGTCAAATGACTTGCCTCAAGGACAGGTTTAAATTACAATGATAAAGCAATTGAAGATAAAGGCCCCTTTGGACAGAACTGATTCTATGGAAATGTGTTACATCCATCAAATTTCTCTTGACAACAGTACAGATGTAGTTCAACATTGCCTTCTTCTTGGATATTTTCTTAAGTAATTTCCCTCAAAATTAAATAAAACATACAGAGGCCAAGCTGCCCTGATCTAGATTTAAGACAATTAGATATAAAAGATACTAGGACTACCCTTGGAGTGGAATGGAATATGAGGGGGTGTGTTTCAGAAAGAGTGTCTTGGGATGGGGCAGTATATAAATCTGGGTAGTAAACACATATCTTTCACTGATGTAATAAAGCCATACCCCTAGATGCCCTTGCTTAAGTATAAGCTCTACTGAAACAATATGGTTTCTATCTATGTAGGCACTAGAAAGAGTCTGCCCTTTTAAAATACAAAATCAATTAATCCAGCATTCAAAAAGATGTTTTATCATTGCCCACCAGACTTTAATTCCGCTTATTTTACTTCTGCACCTCCATCCTAAGCCTATGTACAATATTGAGGAGCAGGGCTCGCTGCGTTCAATTAAATTTAGTCCCCGAAATATAACGCAGGTTATATTTGTCTAAGAGCCGGACTGAAGCTGCGTGCTGGGAGGAGTATTATCTGCTCCGCCCATTGATTATTAGGAGGAAGATTAAAAAAAAAAACAAATCCCTGAACAGTACAGAACTCCTGAAGAATACTTCTGATCACTCCTGCCCCAAGATCCCATCTTTCCCTTAATGTTAACGACTCTGACAAGTTCCTTCTCCCAATTTATCTTCCAAGCCAACAGTGGATTTGTTAAACTAGCACACATTTATCATGTCAGCAGAGTACTTAGACCCTTTCTCAATTTGCTTCCTCCTTCCCTTTTCCAGCCAGTTTGCAGGTTGCACAGAAGTCTTTATCAGGAAGAGATCTCTGATCAAAACGGGAAGCGACCGGATCCTTTAACCTAAGCCCTTCACCTACGGCGTTACAGCTGATGGAGCAGCTCCAAAGAGAAGAACTATACCTTTGTCGAGCCCTGGCTGAAATTAAGTTCTGCCCAGCAGCGTGCACTCAACACCAATCCCAGTAAGATTCGCGACCATGGTTTCAAATAAGGAATCCTGGTAACGCAACTTTGCCCAAGGATGCCGCAGGCTATTTCCCTTGAGCTTCTGCCAGCGGATAATTTCCAAATTAAAAAAAAAAAAGGTGCCGGGGCTCAAAGCTGCCCGGAAGCCACTTCCCCCTGACCCGGGAAGTCCTTCCCCCTAATCATCCCAAAAATGTAGAAATTGACTTCAGTGATGCATTGCAGCGGGAAGGTATTTTGGAAATGTTGGGAGGTGTTTTTTTTTTAACCCTTTTCCATCCTCGGGTGCTTATTCATTTATTCCCACCATTGAGGCTTTCTGTGCAGAAAAGCGGTTCCCGGTGTCGCGAGCAAATTCTCACAGTGGAAAGTAAGGTGAGAACGAGTGAAAGGGGCAGCGCCTTCAGGGTCCTAGAACCGTCCGTCACGATTAGGGAATTAAAACTCTTTTTAAGACGTTTAAGAGTTTAGTTCCCCAATTCCCCGATTCCCCCAAGGCTTAGAGGATTCGGTGTAGAAGTTTTTAAGAGTGAGTTTGGGGTGAGGACACCAGAGAAGAGGAGGCTTGGAAGAAGACGGTAGGGATTAACTATACCACTTTGGTTATTGTGGATGTAGGAAATACAAATTGGAACATATTTCGCATACAAATTTCATGCAGGTTGCATGTTTGTGTAGCACACTCATAAACTAATCAGTGAACCGAACTTGGTTCACGTAATCCTGAGGTTTACTAATGCCTAGCCCCATTTTTACCTCACTTTGAGAAGCCTGGACCTGCTAAAGAGGTTTGCTACCCACTCCTTGCTTTGGTTTGTACCCCTTTTTGGTTTTTCATCCAAAAAGCCTGAGTATTTCTATTAGACAGTTAATCATCTTAAATGCTGTACAATTCTGTTTTAGGGAATCCTCCCCTAAAATATTTTTTTTGTTTTTAAGATGGCCATTTTTCAAATTTAGTCTGTTGCTGTACCTTTAAGAGCAGCTTTATTGGCAAATGACATGCTTAGTTGGCCTTGGCTGATATCAGAAAAGCTAAGCAGACTTTGGCTCCGTTAGAAGTAGAATAGGCATTGGAAATCCAGCCATTATAGGTTAGACTATAATGTGGAAAAGAAAGAAGAAATCTTGGAAAAAAAGTCATCAGCTTCAAAAGACTCACAATATTGTATTTTGGGCCAGAAATCATTTGTTGTTTGGACCCTCAATTTTTGGATAATAAAAGAAGTCCAAGATCACTGTCCTGTAGTTTGTTCAGCTCAGAAACAGTTTTAATTCCTGATTGTTTGCATATGGGTGGAGGAAGTGATTTTTGAGGAAGCAAAATAATTAACTGCAGCCATCTGATTCGTTTTGGATATCTTTCATAAGAGGTGACAGGATTCCCAGGAGGGAGAAAATAGCTTTATTAGGGGAAAAATCACTTCTCATGAACTATGTTGCTTCTGGATGTTTTAGAACATATCTCCCATTAGTCCCAGCTACTGACCTGGGATGATAGGAGCTGCAGTCCGAACTTCCTAAGGGCATCCTATTGAGTGTCATCTTTTAGGAAGCATCTACTTCACACAATACTCTGTTGTAAGGATTTTTTGTCTTTATCTTTGCTCAGCAAGCAAAATACCATCTTTAAGTCAGTGTTTCAGTTCTCATAAGAGGCAAAGGCCTCTATGAAAAATATTATTTATCTAAACCTAGCTCTCCTTGTAATTTGGGGGATCATTTTGCTCTCCCAGCTTACAGCATTTCCTGAAGGTGCAGGTTCTATGTCATACAAGGTAGAGAGAATGGCACCCAGTTATAAACTGGAAAGGTAGTCTTGAATATTGGTAGCCTATTTATATATTATATGGGTACAAGAGCTGTGCCTAAATAATGGTCTTCTTTATATTTTCTCTGTAGATATATACTGCTTGTACATTGCGATAGCCCTACAAGAAAGGTTACTTTTTACAATGGAGACAAGATATCCAGTTTATTCAGGAAGAACCGGAAATGAGAGAAGAGGCTTGGGGCCCCACCAATATTTGTAATGCTTGTATAGAACTTATACAATTCTATTCTTTACTCATACCTTTCTTGAATTTTTTTCCCAGCTTGTCAGTCAGAAACTGGGGAAGGAATTGTCTTCTTTTGTTGGAAGTAGAACCTGTAAGCTGCTGGGACTACTTCAAAATGCTGATCATCTATAAAGCCTTATATGGCAGGACAATAGGAGATATCAGGAAATGCCTTGGCAAGCATGATTTTGCCTTTCTACTTTGAACTTTGGGGGCGGAGTTGCTCAAAGTTCCCTCCAACTGGAAATTAAGGGGGCTTGGGCCAGATGGCAAGAGTTGGGCATTATGGAATATCCCTCCTCCAAAATGAGGTCAGCCTCACCCCTTAATTTCCCAGAAATCCCTAAAGACCTGGCTTTGTTATCATGCCTAGGGTTGGTTCTCAGGAGACCAGTGAGCTGTTGAGGTGGCTCATTGCTAATCCAATTATATGGGGCAGTTTATATGTCTGTGTTCAATATGTTTATAGTGTGTGTGTGTGTGTATGTATATATAATTTTGCCACCCGCTGCCCAGAGTAATGTCTTGGGAGATGGCTGTATAAACTTGATAAATAATAAAGCATATTTCATCCAGAAGTATAATTTTCTCCTACTTTCCTTATGTTCAGGAAGACAATGAAAATGACTTTATTTCAATGGGGCTTTGGGCTCTAGAATGATTTAATGCATATCTCTATATTCTTGTGATTTTCTTTGTTGTTATTTGAATTGTTTTTCTCAGTGTAGAGATACTCAATTACATTGATTTAGAATCATGCATATAGGATTGGTCTCTTGAGTAATCAAATACTTTGCAAGCCCCACTCCAGAAATTTTGTGGGAGACATTTATTAGTTTAGACCCCTGCCTTAATATCTTAGTATTTGATTAATATCCACTGGCCACACTAATACAATCAATGATTTCAATTTGTGCTTAGTAATATTGAGTGGGTCATGAGATTCTTCTGCTGAAGTACCGTAACTGAAATGATTGATAAAGTGTGTTAATGTCTGGCTTTTAATTTCTCATTTTCCTAGGGATCTGCAATCTCTCTTGCTTTGGTGAAATCCCAGAAGAGAAAATTGTGTGCAAACATCTCCCACAGGACTTTTTCAGTTAGAGAGCCTAGGTATCAAGGACACTGCAGAGTTATTGAGAGATGTATAAGAAAAACAACTTCAGCACATTCAAAAATGCCATCTAAGAAATGGTGAAAATGAGGTCAAAACAGTAGAAATAAAAACCAATTTCAGTATTTCCATATATCTCAGCAGACCTTACTGCAACCTTTTAAGGTAGCTTAGCATCTCCATTAAAAATTGAAGTCTAAAATTAGGGCTTTACCTAGTGCAACTGGGTGAACTCTGATTAAGACTAGATTTGAATGGGAACCCCTCCTCCAATCCCGAAAGCAGATTTAGTAAGATCTGTTGTCATGGAGTCAAATCTGATAAGCTCTAATCATCCAAGTATAGAACTATTTAAAAAGATCTGAGCTGCAAAAATCTGAATGACTACTAGATGGCAACACAGACATACAGAAACCTCATTTTTACTACCATCTACTGGTCATGTGAATTGATAGGTTGTAGAATATAATCTTTGGAGAAGCACCGCTAACACTCTTATGGAGATATTTACATTTTTGTAGCTATTAATTTGCTTTACTCCAGAGCACTTTGGGATATTTTTTCATTAATTTTTAAAAATGTAATTATTACCCAGTTAATGTCCTTCTATTTTACCTTTGCTATATGTGGCAAAAGTCTAATTGTTACACATATAATCTGAGAGAATTTCAAAAATGATGCATTGGATTCTATTATTTGTACAACAGCACTGAACAGAGTGGCCTCTGAGCATTTTTCACATTTACAACCGTTGCAGCATCTGTAGTCATGTGGTCAAAATTTGGATTCTTGGCAACTGGTTCATATTTATGACGAGATCATGTGAACAGCTTTCGCGACCTTCTGACAAGCAAAGTCAATGAGGAAGGCAGATTCACTTAATAACCATGCTACTAACTTAACTGCAATTATTCAGTTAACAACTGTGGCTAGAAAGGTCATACAATGGGGAAAACTCATAAATGTCTCCCTTAACAACATAAATTTTGGGCTCAATTGTGATTATAAGTCAAGGACTATCTGCAGTCAGAGCCTATTACCTGTTTTTCCGGGGGTTTGAGTGGTGTGACCCCTGGGCTTAGGCTGGTTTAATAAGGGCCCTCTCCTTTGTGAACTTATAGGGGAGGAGGCTGTGGACCTGGCCTGCATCACGGAAACCTGGCTGGGACCGGAGGTTGGAGTTCCTCTACAGGATTTATGTCTCCCAGGTTTTCGGGTGCTTCACCAGCCGAGGGCCCAGGGTAGGGGTGTGTGTGTGGGGGGGTAGCCGTAGTTATTAGGGATTCCTTATTTCCTAGGGAGGTCATTGTCCCGGAGA
>AZIM01002211.1:211402-229573 GCA_000516915.1 Ophiophagus hannah
GAGAGAGGGCGGCATACAAGTCAAATAAAATAAAATAATAAAATAAAATAAAATAAAATAAAATAAAATAATTAAACTGATTTAATCTGGGAGCAAATCTGAACTGGATCACTTTAAAGAAGATTTAAGACTGGGGGAAGGTCTTGTTGATATCCTTGACCTAAGCTTATATGGCCTTCTATTTAATAAGGTCTTATGCTTATCTTCTTAGCTCAGGCAAAATTGGAGAGATGCTGCCATCTGCTGAGAGATTGCATGCAATGTTATTTATAGGCTTTATCTTGACAATTTGAGCAGGTGTGTTATCATTTATGCCTGTCTTAGAAAATTCTCATTTGTTTAGGAAAAGTATTTGACTTAAGGGTCTGTTGTAGCAAACCTTGTCAAATAGTAGTCCATTAATGCATCTTAGAAACTTTGTTAATTTCATTCCCTCAGTAATCTATTTCATTGAGGATGACCCCACAATAAGTACCTGACCAAAAAGTAAAGTCACATTTATATCCAAGATAAAAACGAAGGCCAGTTTTTAAACACAGCATTAAATCTTAATGCAGAGTACTTATTCTATTCATTATATAAATGGTGTGAATGTGTACCATCTATTTAAGATGTCTGGGGTGGTTATTAGAGAATAGTCACCTTCAAATTCAATAAATCCAAAATTCTTTATATATTGATAAACTCCAAGTGTTTGCATAATTCAACGTTTTAAACTTATTGCACCAATTTCCAAACTTTATTAACATATTTATGGATATTAAATCAAACTACAAAAATAGTGAGAGCAGCTCATATCATATTTTTAAGCACGTGTGTACCTTTGAGTTATTGTTGACTTTTGGTAAAGGTTGGACTAGACACTGCAGTTCGTTTTTTGGTAATTGCCTGTTTCCAAAGGCTAAGAGTATAATTAGTTCAAGTTCACCCAGCTGTTTTGTGCCTGAAGCAAGACTCAAAACAACCTGATTTCTGCTTGATGCCTTAATCACTATACCAAAGTGGTTCTTTTTGTAAGCATCTCCTTCATTATTTTATATTGCCAGCATAATAAAATTGACAACCAATCAGAAATATTATCTGGGGTTTTTATTCTTAACTAGAACGTTTAATCCTTTATTGCTCTCTCAGATCAGTAAAAATCTCATTTATTATATGAATCCATCTCAGACTTTGCTGGGATTAGGAATGCATCCCTAATTTTTAATTAGTGGAGGACGCATACATATTTATCTTCCAAGGTCTTAATATAAACTTTAAATTGCAAATTAAAGCAGAAATATTGGGGTGGTAGGTGTTAGTCTTAATTTTCATTCTTTCAAAAGTGATGTTTCCCCCCCAGGAACATATATATAGCATGGAATAAATATGAATCTATTGGTGGCATAGTGTTTAGAATGCAGTATTGCCGGCAAACTCTGCACACAGGAGTTCAATCCTGATAGGGCTCAAAGTTGTCTCAGCCTTCCATCCTTCCAAGACTGATAAAATGAGGACCCAGACTGTTGGGGGCAATATGCAAATAATGCTTCAATATTGTAAACCTCCCAGAGAGTGCTGTAAAATGCTATAGGGTGATACATAAGCCTAAATGCTATTACTATTGCTACATTTATGCCTAGAATGCTTGCATATCAATGCACCAGCAGAGCAATTTGTGATGCATTAGAACTTAGTGAGTTTGTAAGCAAGGCACTGGTACTTTCAAGGGAATGACAACCCAGGACCTAATAGATTCTAATGGAGGTTGTAGCAGATTACATTTCAGCAAGAATAGAAGCGGAATAGATGCAGATGTTCCAGTTTCAGGCATAGGATGACACTGTAAACTCAGAGCCCAAATACCTGGGGGCTGACTCTACTTCCCAGAACTTCATTGCCAGCATTCACACACTTAGCCAGTTGATCTCCTGTAAACGAATAGTCAAGAATCAGGATTGTTCAACAATACCCACTTCAGTTTAAATAACATAATAGCATTTAGCACATCTTCCAATGTACAAAGTTCGCATGAATTTGGATGCCCTGTAAACTTTAGGAAGTCAACTCCCGGAATTCTCAGCAGTGGCTATTATGGCTGGGGGAATCTTAAGGAACTGATCCATCAAAAAGGTATTTCAAGAAGAACTAGAATCACAAGAAGGATGACATTAAATAGTATTGCTGCTGGAATTGCATTCACCAAATCTCTTTTTCCATAAAACAAAGATTCCCCTGAATCAAATTCCTGGTTACCTCATGGACATTTCAAGGTAGCCTTCTTGGCAATAATGCACAACTGATGCTACTGCCTTTTAAGATGCTTCTTCAACTCTCAGTCTGGGAAGCAGTCCCAGGATTTCCCCATGGTCCCCAAGTACTAACAAGATGTGGTATTGATTAGCTGTTTCCATAATCACCCCAGGTAGATTAAGGACTGCCACTCACTAGCATTTCTTATCTTGACATTGATTTCCCTTGACAAGCTACTCTCAATACATCACCTGAATTCACTTGGAGCCAATGGACAGCTTTTCCTTCCAGCAGTTCCCATTCATCTTTCTTCTCTGCAGCATTCAAATGAAGCCAGAGAATAGCCAGCACTGTTGCCCATATATCTGGGGTCACCTGAAAGCAATGGTAGGAAAAAGACGCTACATGAGCCTTACCTATTATTATTCCTGTACAGAAGTGAAAAATATTTTTTTCCAAATGATGGCTAAAATAACTATTCAGTAACAAAATCAGAAATACAAGCTAGCTGTTATCTGGAATTCAAAACAATAGGTTGAAATAGATAATTGATTCCATGGATTTAACAATAGTTAACAATAGTTAAGACTCTATGTTTTCCATGGAGTGAAATTCAATTAAGACATCTTCCCTACCTCCAACTCCTGATTATTGGCAACCACCTCCAGGGTCTAGTCCACTCCATGTCCTAATGCTGAGATAGCTTTGTTGAGTGAGCTAAATGCTCCATGATACGTATGAAATATTGAAGATGTTAAAATGTTTTTAGGAAGGGCCACATAAGATGGCTGTGCCCTTCCATCCCCCATCATGGCAAAATCAGGGATTAAGGGCAGAGTAAACATGCATTGGCTTGTCTTCCCACCTGTTATGACAGCTCCTATGTTCCTAAAAATGCCTGCTTACTTTCTATCAGAGTCACGGGTTTTTTTTTAGTTTGTTCTGAACTCTGGAATTTGCTATCCTCCAGATTTTCTGGAATACAACTCTCAGAATTTCTTGCTTCTAACCTTGCTACCTGCAATGGGTGATTTGATGCCCACTGCATTTGGAGGGTTCTAGAATGCTTACATGATTTTAGTTCTGTACTCCTTTCCCTCAAATTAGCTGAACATGGACTCAAGAAAGCTTTTTCTATCAATAGACAATAATAAATAAATAAAGCTTTTGCTATTCATTACAGAAAGTTACATGGGTTGGTGCTTTGTCTGAGATCTCAGCTTCACTCAGGTCTAGTATGGCGGCTAAGGCAGGCCCATGAGGCCAGGAGCCATCTGCATTCTGCAGGGATACCAACTTCAAAAGAGGAGATTCTTCTTCCTTAGTTCTGCTTCTTGAGCTGTTGAAAAACGGGATCTCAGTATTGGAGATGTTCAAAACCCATCAAAGTTTACCTTCAATTTCCTCTTAGCTGGTTTTTTTACACTGAATGTGTCAACTTGCCTGTTCGTATCTTTTGCTGGATGGGGTGATTTTCTCACTAAATAAAGAGGCAAAAATCATAGCATAAGAGGGGAACTACTAATATAACTCTAGATTATTTACTTATTTAATCAAATCCATATAACTGATCATCTCACAAATGTTATCTTCACCTTTTCATTTGCTGTCAATCTTAACTTTTTACCAAAGAGACTATTCTTAATAAGATGAAATCGTGTTTTAATAAATCCAAATAGATTTTAAATAAAAGAACAAATCCATTCTGATATTTATATTTTATTTTTGAGTTGAGGCAGGGGAAAAGGGAAACAATGATGTCTGTTAATCCAGGTGTTGTATTTTAGCTTTTTTAACCAGAGCTGGAACAACAGAATAAGATCCTTTTTGTGTTATCTGGCTACAGGTAGTCCTCGGCTTACAATAGTTCATTTAGTGATTGTTCAAAGTTACAACAGCACGAAAAAAGTGACACGGCCATTTTTCATAGTTACAACTTTTGTACGTCCCCATGATGATACAATTTTGATTATGTGATCAAAATTCAGATGCTTGGAAACTGGTTCATACTTATGACCGTGGCAGCATCCCAAGATCATGTGATCTCATTTTGCTGACAAGCAAAGTCAACAGGCAAGCCGGATTCACTTAACAATTGGGTTACTAACTTATCAACTGCAGTGATTCACTTAACAACTATGGCAAGAAAAGTTGTAGAATGGGACAAAACTCACTAAACAAATGTTTTACTTAACAACAAATTTGGGGCTCAGTTGTAGTCATCTACCTATATTAATATGAAACCTTGAAGAGATTTAAAAACAGGATTTTGAAGTACAAGTCTCTAGATCTCACACTTACTGGTTACTAAATTGCTCATTTAATCCCTCCTTTATGTTTATCCTTTAAATCTGACTATCTGCAACATCAGACATGAAACTTTGGGTGACACAAATCCTGGGGCTCTGCTCAAAGGTCCAATGTTGAACCCTCATATTTTTCCACCCCATTCTACCAACCTCACAAAAGCAAAAGATTGGATATCAGAAAATACAACATAACCTAAAACAAAGATATGCAAATGGTAACCAGGTTATTTGTAGGACCACCTGTCTCTCTCATTTGTGCTTGTGAACAGGTTATGTTTTAGGTCCCTTTGTCACCTGGCTGAACTGAAGAAACATGTCTTTTTTGTGCAGCACCTGCATCTTGGATTGATTTCTGTCTCCTCCTCCCACCCCCCAAAAACTCCAAGATTTGATTAACTTCAATCCTGCCAGCTTTTCAAAAGACACTAAGAATCTGTTTTTCCCCCCTGGACATTTGGGATGTTAAATGTACCCATCTCAGAAGGCTACAACAGGAAGTATTTTTGTTCTTATTGATATTACTGTTGATTATTTTAGGTTAGCCACCCAGATTTGGTTTGGCAAGCTTGGGTAGTCATATAAATAAATGGAGATGGAGAGTCAACAGCCCCCAGGTCTGGAGGTGGTTGATGAAGAAGAGGAACACTGGGTCCAGTGCCTGACGTGCGGCTGCACAAAAGGCAGAAAAGGGGAGAGCAGCGGAAAGCCCTGGGCCAATCCTGGGGAAGGAACAGCCATCTCTGCTAGCGAGGCCCCACCCTAGTTCTGGGGATAAAAAGCAGGGGGCAGAGATGAGTAAGTATGGCAGACAACTATTCATCTTCCGGCTGGCTGGACTTGTTAGCCTGCAAGAGAAACTTTTTGCCGGGGCTGCCAACATTCCTAATAAAGGAATCTTTTGAGTTCACATCAGAGGGTTTGTCATATTTGGGGAGCTGGGTCAGAACAATTTTAGTCACCTTGCAGTTATTGACACAGCTACATTCCATGTTTGACATACACAAAATATAAGGGACATTTGTCTATGGAGATTCTCAGTCATCNTTCAAGAGGCAACTGGACTTTCTGGTTAAAGAAAGTCCAGTTGCCTCTTGAAAAAGCACCTTTAGGATCATGGACATTTGTGAAAATGGCCTTTTAAAAAAATAGCCTTCCACTGTGATTATGGGAATTACCTTCAACTTCCATTTGTGGTATAGCACATCTCTTCATTCTCATGTTGAAAATTGAACCTAACGACTGTGAGCCGAAATATGTTCCATGAACTGGTTTGGCAGCTGTAGACATTCCAAAATAAAACATCACAGGACAACTTTTGCAATAAAAGCTGTAATAGCCCCAAATTAATATTTCCTTCCGTGTCTTTCCAGTCCTCCATGAGCTCTGGATGGTTTAGATCAGTACAATATTTCTCAACTTCAACTTTTAAGATATTTAAAACAATTAGTCCCCTTTAATAATTTAAACAATACAATTAAAAGATGAACAGCGGTAGATGCAAGCATTTCATATTGACTGGTCAGTACAAACTTACAATAACACAGTTAAGATCGGCATAAAATAGAGGTCTAGCGAGAATATTAATTAAATGTATAACGTGTGTGAGGAACCAACCAATGATAAACCTTACACCCATGGAAGGCGTAGATTGACACACTGCTGTTTTTGCATGCACAAAGGATTCAATCGATTGATGGAAACCGCTTCAGCAAACCATAGAAAATGAGAGTTCCAGCAAATCATGGCCATAAAATGCCTTCTTTGGTCATCACGAGACATATACTAGCTAAGGGTCACCAAGTTGAACCAAATGTCACATTCAAAGTTTTATTGCACCACAGGAACTCTCGTTTTCTGCGGTTTGCTGAAGCAGTTGCCATCAATCAATTGAAGCCTCCTTTGTGTGTTCAGAAACAGCTGTATCAATCTACGCCTTCTGTGGGTATAAGGTTTGTCATTGGTTGGTTCCTCACACATGATATATGTTTAATTAATGTTCTTGCTAGACCCTCTAATTTATGCCGATTTTAACTGTGTTATTGTAAGTTTGGTACTGATGGATCAATACGAAATGCTTGCATCTACCACTCACTGTCCATGTTTTAATTGTATTGTTTAAACTTTTAAAATTCATGGACTTTTACTCCCAGAATTCCCCAGCTAAGTGAAGTCCACATATTTTAAAATTGACAAGGTTGTAACGCCCTCACTAGAAATCATTGTTTCAATCAGTCACTAAACAACAGGTTTCTAGAGCTCCTTATTATTAACTATAAAACTGCCTGTTTCGTTCCTCCCGCCATGTCACAATACTTTACATTTTGTTACCTGCAGCTTCAAAAATAAGACTTTCAGAGGCCCAAATGTTAGGGCTTTTTAACAGAAGCTCCAACAAGCAAGACTCCAGACTATCTGGAGAAGCTCAGCTGCAAATCGGACCCCCATTTGATTCAATGGCCACTCAAGGCCTGGGACTGATCCACCACCTTTTGCTCCCAACTCACCTGGAAGGGGGACATCTCGGTGGAGGAGAGGTCCTTGAATTGGCTTGCCCAGCTCTGTGTTCACACCCACATAGGCTGTCTGGGAACACACCACTCCAGAGCTCAGGCTTGTCTCTAGCGCCAGGAGCCGCTTTTCCTCCACCTTCTCCNAGGGAGCCTGCACAGAAAGGGCAGGGATGGATAGAGAAAGGGCTGCCATTACATCACACACCAAGCCTTAATTGATTGTCAGTTCCTTCTATATCATGGTTTTCTGCCCAGAGGGTCAGCTGACAGTAAAAACAGGAAAAAGTTAATAGCGACGGCTTGTTTTGCATTTTAATTCATGAAGCTGAAAAATCTAGGCTAAAAATCTAGGCTCTCCTTGTTGTCTCTTCTCTGAAAAGAGAAAAAGCAGAGCCTGAATGTACCCCTTGGGGAACACTTCTATAGCCTGGAAGTAACATGAAAGAACACATGTGTTTTATTTTGCATTGGCTTGAGCTGTTGGACTTTAGTTAATGTCTTGTTAACTATATTTTCATTCTAAAAACTGACAGAACAATTATGAAACCAGCCAAATCTCTTGGCTAAAGGATATGAATCCAGAGGGCAAGAGATGACACACACATCTGAACAATAAAGTTGATTAAGGTGGTGGCTTCCTACTTTCATTTGGCATTAACATACAAAGGACATATTATCTCCCAGAGGAAATGACTGTGCTGGGTGAAAAGCACCTTTCTTTGAATCAACAAAACAGTTTCATCTTTTTCTTGGTTCATAAGCTACTCCTGGTTGCATCATGTATGAAGAGATAGCTGGGAGAAGCTCATGAAGAAATTCTGTGAATCTGAAAAAAGAGGCATCTGCTTCAGGATTCAGAGAAATGATTTGAATGTGCTCCCACTGACACACTCATGTGCTTCTTTTAAAGGGTTTGTTCAGACTTGGGTTCCACCTCGAAGGAAAGGTTCTGGGTTCTGGGTTCTACCTGTCTGTCTTCTCAAGTTGGAGTGAGAACTTTGTTGTTTCTGTGGGACTCTCATTTTGGAAATTATACTGAACAACGGTTGTCCCCTCCATGGAGCCTGATGTCTGCACAAAAACAAAAGGAAGGAAGGGGAAAAGAAGGGAAATTCTTTCTGAGAACCAGGATGTTCTAGGATTAGAGCTGCCAAGGAAGGGCCACTGAATACTCTTAGCTGAGCCAGCACAAGTCATAGTCCACACCACAGGAGGGAGGATTTCTCAAGTTGGTGGGCCTCAGGTGGATCACTTGCCTGAAGTTGGCCCCGGATCTGGGCATAGATGAGGCAGCGCTGACCTTGGAAAATGACCTGAGGGCCTGACCCCACAGGTTTGGCCTCAAGGCCAGGTGGCAGCTCCCAGCTCAGAGAGATCCCCGATACCGCTGGCTGAAGAGCCTTCTTCAGACTTTGCAAAGCCTGTAGGAAACAGGAATTTTATGAAGAAGCAATATAAGATTTCAGGATCCTCTGAGAAATAAAATACAAAATTTACTTTGAAAATGTTAAGGTTGTTACTGCTCTAGCTTTGAGATTACAGAACAGCATCTGCAAAAACAATCAACATTTCAGCTCCACATAGATGTTCTCTTCTGCTCCCACTCCGCATGACACGGCAAGTCCTCTGGACTGTGACTGATAATAACATTAGCAAAACAAAAGAACTTGATTGAAAACTAAATATAAACTGCAGCTTTTGGCTGCAAAGAAGGCAACCCTAACCATAACTAAACTTATAAATTGAAGATTACCTG
The DNA here is from genome assembly GCA_000516915.1 of Ophiophagus hannah. Taxonomy (NCBI): domain Eukaryota; kingdom Metazoa; phylum Chordata; class Lepidosauria; order Squamata; family Elapidae; genus Ophiophagus; species Ophiophagus hannah. The sequence continues at coordinate 220,210 of AZIM01002211.1, forward strand.
TAATGATTTTATTATTAATCCCCAAGCTCCAAATAACAAGGAGACAAGGATCTATATCTACTACCCCAAAACTTGTGCCTCATGTAGAAAATGTATTATAAACCAAAACAAACAATTGGTTTTCACATTAGTTCTTGTTAGCACTAAAGAAACGAATCCATGTAATTTCTGATGCCCCCCCCACCTTATCTCAAAGGTATTAAACTACTGCAGCTGAAATATTAAAAACTTATAATTAAGTGGCAGCCAAAAAGATGGTATATCCTGGAACTACAGTATATATCAATGACATGCAGCAAAGCTAAAACCCATTAAGAGGAAGAGACCTCACCTTGGCCTGCATGCGTTCTTTGCCAGTGATGAATTCAGCACTGCCTCCAGCAGCTCGAGCAATGCCTTTGACCAGGGATGTGGAAGCCCCTTCCCCAATTCCAAAGGAGAAGCACCTGTTTGGTGAAGAAGTAAGAAGTTGATGGAAACCAAGTGACAAGAACATTAAGAAAATAATTGCATCCTCTCTTCTTACCTGTTCCGTGAGCACTGTGCACTAGAATTGGACACGACTGACAGGAAAACCTTTACCTTTACCTTTTCTTACCTATGGAAGTGACTGTTATGTCGAACTTCAGCAATGACCTCATTTGTATTGGACACTTCTCCATCAGTGAACACAAAGATCTGTGGAGATAGAGAATAACTTGAAGTGAAAATTGTAAAGGAAAGGAAGAAGAAGATTGGAAACAAGCAAGAAGAAATTTAATTTGAACTTTCTATGGCTTGTCAAAGTGACAACAGGACTGGAATGAAGCCAAGGATTTGCTTAACAATCTCAACATTCCACAAAACGGCTTGGTTCTAGAAATGGTGACCTGCTCATATATAGTCACTGTTTCTGTTCTACCAATGTTGGTGAGTATGTTGGCTTGCGAAGTAGACTCTAGATTAGAAATTTTAACCTGATAAAAATAATACAAGCAAATTTGGAGTGAAATTCGTATTGGTTTTCTTGGTGGAATACTGACCAAAATATACTCAAACTTATCAATAGTATTTACCATTAATAAAGAATGCTGCATATAGTATTAGTATAACTGAGACTGGTAACCTAGTTCAGTGGCCTCCAACTTTTGTGGCTCGGCTGGTGGTGGAGAAGACGGGAACTGGTTGACATGAGTGGTGGGCTGGTGTGTATGTATGTGTGTGTGCGCAGCTCTACTTATGCAAGAGAGAAGAGAAGTTTTTGGGGCATGTTTCGAGCTCCTTCATGCTTTTCTGCACCAAAAGCTTTTGCAAAGGGGCAGAAGGCTTGAATCTGTGTGAGATCGCTTCCCCAAATTCTTTCGTCCATTTGTGAAAGCTTTTGGCATGGAGAAGAGAAGCCTTTGGGGGCACAGTCTCATGCTCCTTCAGACTCACTGAGGCTGCCCAATCCTCCAAAAGCAGATCAGGTGTCCTGTGCAGGCAGCTCACTCGATCAGAAAAGCTGAGCAAGGCACTCTCATCCCACTTAGCCTCTTCTTTCACAGCTCCACTTTTGGAGCAGGCGTCTGGTGGCCTGGTGTAGGGGGGAGAGGGGCACTGGAGCATGTGAGTGGTGGGTGCACATGCACACTCATGCAAGAGAGAGAGGTCTTTGTGGGGCTGCTCACGTGAGTGGATCTGCGTGCACTCACCAGTCCACCTATCATGCAGTCCAGTTCTGAATAGGCCACGGCCCAGTAGTGAGCCGCCGCCTGCAGGTTGGGGACCCCTGACCAATATTTTCCCTATTTATTAAAAGTGGCATGTGAAGACTTTCATGATCTAATGCAATGATGGGCTTTGGAGGTCAATATTTATGGGCCCACCAGGTGATAATCATTACATTTGGAAGAATATAAGAGTATGAAACGTAGAAAATGCAGATTAATGGAATAAATGGAAGAAAAACAGAAATGTACCTGTGAAATTAAGAACAAGAGAAAGATGTAATAGATCTAAATGAAGGTCTTGTAGAATAGAATTGCTATATATACAGAAACGAACATGAACATTTAGTTATGGATGAAAGGTCTCAACTGTATGGTAGAAAATACGAATTGGTATCATCTAAATCTATTTGGTTGCAAGCCAAAAAAGACTATGCAAGCCATACATGACTATGTTTGTAACACTTACAGCATATAATAAAAGTTAAAGCTTGTTCTAGCTTATTGTTAAAGCTTATTGGTAGTTACAGGCATTATGATGTGCTTTTCTATAAATCTTTTTGTGCTTGTGCATAAATCCTGATTCTATCTAAAAAGAAAGATCTTATTAGAATTGAATACCTGTCGAGGATGTCCTTCAAAGCATGGCTGGCTGTAAATAGCCTTCAGGGGTTTTACAATCTCTGTACCTCCCAAGTCACAACGTAGCTCCTTCACACGTTGGACAGATGTATCCATAGTTTGCTGGGTATACTTAACACTCTGCCTGTGGAGGGTGCAAGAGAGTGAAAGCTATTACTAAGCTAAACCAAGTTCTATGACAAAGCTTTCAGATGATTTTCAAGTTAAGAAAAGGGATTTCAAGGAAGTGGCACATGCAAGACACATCACTGTGTAATTTTTTTTCTTCTACTCCTAATTTAAGTACTTTGGAGTTTCTTCTATTTTAAACCCGTATTTCTGTTAAAAGCCAATTATTCATTTGATTCTTTCCAAATATATTTTACATAACAAGGAGAAGTTGGAGAAACCAAGAAATAAAAAGATGGAGAAAAGGCATCTTTTAATACTCACGGGTAAAATGAGTCATAAGTAGAGCCAAAACCATAGATGTTGAAGTAACATCCCAGAGGGAGACTCTTTAGCAAGAAAATCAAGGTCTCCTGAAATGGAACGGGGAGAGAAACATCCAGAGTCACTTTAGATACTTCAGCACATCCTTTCAGATTCAAAATGGCAGTTTCCATATTTATCACCTCTACTTTTCTGAGGTCCTCCCTTTGCAAGGTCAACTGTTGTGTTTGGATGTAGGTTAAAGGGACTTGGGCTTCAATTATCATCCCAGCTCTCACTTTATGACCTTCCCTAGATACTAAATCCACTGAACTTCACAGAGTTGTTTTTACAGGTCAGAGGGAAAGGACTCTGTACAGCACCTTGAAAGATTAAGCACCTTGAAAGATTTGAGGAAATTCTACACAGGCAATACATGTGGCCTATAAATATTGTAGACCAGCCTTTTCTTCACCACAGACCCTGTTTAAATACCTTTTGTGGCCNCCAAGACTTAACTCATGATTTAAATCATGATATTTGTTCAAGCTTTCATGGACCCCCTATCATGATATTTCTTCAAGCTTTCATTGACCCCCTATGATGACATAGCAGCCCCACAGGACTGCAGGTTGCAAACCACTGTTCTAGACCACTTTTCATTCTCCATCATCAACAATCGAACTGATTCACCCACTCATCCACCTTTAAAGTACCTTAGCACTCTCAATGCGTGATTGTGAGCCAAAACTGTCACCAATGAGGGTACCCATGCTGCCAGAGCGATCCAGCAGGAAGATAAACTCTCCAGGAACACACTGACCTGCTTTGGCAGCTGGAATGTTTGGGTACAGGCTTAGCAGGAGGGCTGGGTCTCCCATCAATGAACCTATATTTGCAGGAAGAAAGCAATCAATAGGTGTTTTCAAATGAAGTCCAGGCAGAAGAACATCATGACTTCAAAACCTATGGGATTGGTTTGGACACTTAACTCAACAGCACTTTTTCATGCGGCTGTTGATAAAAACAGGATCGTCAATATGATTGCCAACATCCGATGATGGATATGGCACAAGAAGGAGGAGAAGGAGGCATTTTCACTCAAGGCAGAACTCCTCCAATTCTTAGCACTTCTACTTCAGCCACATGATAGCTTATGCCAAAGATAAAGAACCTGTGTTCCTCCATATGTTGCTGAGTTGCATCTCTCAGCATCCTTCACTGGTTGGCCTAGTTCTCAGCGGGATGGCTGAGAACTGTAGCACAGAGGCATAAATTCCCACCTCTGCCTTCAGCTTTGCTTACCTGGGGCAGCTCCAGATTTCCCAGCCTCTAAAATGGTACTGGTCTTGTGCACATCTTCATAATATATCAGCAGTTCCACATCACGGTCAAATTGGTGCCCTTTAGCCAAGGAGACCTTTGGGAAGATAAGTGAAACCAAAGTGCTTGCAGGTTGTAATTCTAACATTGTGGTAGACCCCAGGCCATTAATTCTTGTAGCAAATGCTATGCTAAGTAGCTAAAACAAGGAAGTTGCTTAAAATTTTGTTATGTAAATACTGCCTTGGCTTACGTCTTCCTTAAAGGGGGGGATCCCTTTTAACTGTGATAGAAGCACTGATAGGAGCAGATCATCCAGATACTTAGCCATTTGGCCCATTCTAAGAGGACTTTCAGAAGATTTGTTTAGTCTTGCAAGCTCATCTACCCTTTGTCAGAATGCCATATGTACAACCTGATGTCCTCTCATTTACATAAGCCATGCTTTCTGGGAATAACGGGACTGGTAGCATAATATATCCAAAGACTACCTGATTGGGGAACAGGCAACTGGGAATCTTTTGGCCAGCACAATCAGTCCTTAGAGCCCTAAATAATATCATCAGGGCAAGTGAGTGTGGGATTTGTTCATTATTTCTAATGATTATTTCTAATAATGATTATTTCTAATAATTACTTGGGAAACCATGTACAGGTAATCCTTGACTTACAACCACAATTATCACATAATCTCAGTCATTGAGCAAGACTGCTTTGCTCAACAGCTACAATCCCAGCAGAGAGAAATACTTGTGTGCAGCTTGTGCTGGACCTGCCCTCTTCACTCCTTTTCTTATCAAACTGCTTGTCTGCTTAGGAGCTGAAAGTCTTCTTTGCCAAACTCCAAGCAGGATTTTCAGTCCCTGAACAAAGAGACATTTGTGCAAGGCCTGTGCTGGCTTGTCCCATCCATCAGGCACCCCACACTCCTTGCTTTACCACGCAGTCTCTCCATTTAGACTTTGGTGCCCTCTTGTCTTTGGCGGCTGGCTGAAAGACCTGTCTGCCAAAGGAGTTCAACTCCCCTCAATGCACAAAAGGGAAATCTTTCGATTGGGTGCAAGAATGCAGCTCTTTCAGCCAGCATCTATAGACCGGAGGGAGCCCTTTCACAGCAGATGCAGTAGCTTACAATTACTGACTTTCTGGGAAAGCCAGTAGAGAAGATTTCCAATGATGATTACATGATTGAGAGGTGCTTGGCAACTGATTGTAAGTGTGATCAGGTTGCCAGGCGCCCAGACAGTGTTATTATGACTGTTGGGGTTTTGCAATGGTCTTTAGGAAAGGATGCTTTATGGCTGTAAAGCATCCTTTCCTAAGCTATTGTAATTCTACATCATCATTAAATAAATGAGCAGTTGTTAAGTTGAGCATTACTCGTAGCTCTTACTTCATAGCAGACCAAAACTTTTCAGCAGTTCTAAAAGGAACTACATCTGGCAGCTCCTATGCATTTAGAGCCTATTCCAGTGGTGGTTAACCTTTTTGGCACTGAGTGGAGAAATGGGAGTGCCCCCCCCCGAAAAGGCATCGAGTGCTGAAATGTGCACACGTGTGCCAGAAACCAGAACAGCAGTTCCCGGTGAGCGTATGCGCACTGGTCATCTGGTCTTCTGGCTTCTAATGCGCATGTGCACGTGAAAACCAGCATGTGCACGTGAAAACCAGCCGCCAGCTGGTTTCTATCACACATTTGCGCACCTGCCAGCTGTTCTTCGTGCATGCATGTGTATTAGAAACCGGAAGATCAGGTGGCCGGCATGCATGTGTGCATTGGGAGCTGCTCTTCTGGTTACTAGTGCTCCCGCTTGCGCAAAGTCCAGATGGCTGGCGCGTGCCAGAACCTGGAAGAGTAACGGGTGACAGCTAGCATGCCCAGAGAGATGGCTCTGCGTGCCACTTTTGGCACGTGTGCCATAGGTTAGCCATCATGGGCCTGTTCTATTGGGGCAGCAGTACCACTGCTTTTCAGCATCAGTCTTAATCCCACATCCTATTGTTGTTTTTTTCTTCTAAAAGTCGGTTCAAATGATGTGAACAATCCTGTATTTCATTTTGTTGTTGTCTTCATACAAGACTATTGATGTGGTGTAGGAAGTGTGCAGATGCTGAAAAATTACTTTTTATCCAAAGTTTCTCCCAATCCAAATCTTTAGGTCCTGAGCAGCCTTACCTGGGCAGCAGTGCGATCCTCTGACATATTTTGTATAAGACTGCATTTTGAGTCCACCCGGTTGATGCCATAGGGGGACTCCACCTTGGCACTGAGGCTGAGAGCATAAGGTAGAGCTTCTGTGGACAGTCGTGGTATCTGCTGGGAAACAGTGCCCCCTTCTGAGCCTGATAGGAGAAAATACATGTGAGGTTCTTCCTATAGAAAGTGGGGAGGCTCTTTGAGGATTCCCAGGGATGGCTGCCTGAATCTGGGGCAAGCAAGATACCATCCAAAATAGGAAAGAGGCACTGTGGTGCTGGGATTATTAAGTTAGACCAAGGGTGTCAAACACAAGGCCCACAGGCCGGATCCAGCTTGTCCTGGAAAACGTAAGAGGCCGACCCGTTTTGCTTTGGTCCAGTATACCCAATGCAAAGAGGAAACATCAGGCCAGCGTGGCTTCGGCCTGGTCTACCCAGTGCAAAGAGGAAATGTGCCAGCAGTTTGGGGAGTGGCATCAAGTTGGCCACACCCACCCAGTTGGCCATGCCTCCCTGAGGTCAACCACAGCCCTGATGTGGCCCTCAATGAAATTAAATTTAACACCCCTGAGTTAGACCAAGACACCTCAGGTTCAAAACTCTGTATGGTCACAATCTTCACTCTGGTTTTTTATTCCAGCAAATGCTTTACTTAGACTCCAAAGCTACGCAGGGAGGGATATGCTTACTATTTGGCTACCACAGAAGAAACCAATGGTAAATTACTCCTGCCAAGAAAAGGAGGTGTCCACGAAACCATAAGGAATCCTGCTCAAATTGGAAGACATGTTATCCTGTCCTAGGCCCCCAGCCTGCAAACCTAGCCTACTTCATGAAGATGGTGTTAGAAGAAAATAGGAAAGGAAGAAAATCACTTTATATCAGTATTTCTTTTCAATTTAGAAAGAAAAATAATGGGATGTGATAGGTGAAGGTCTTCAAGATCTTTGCATCTTCTTCTACTCATCTGGAGGGCACCATCTTGCAAAAGACTGGTCTAGTAACTGCACACCATTTTGAGCTCTACTCATTAATAAAAATAAAGAAAATGGTAAAATTAAATGGAAAAGATAAATGGCAGCATGCATCCTTCTCAAGCTTCTTACTTCAATAGTTTATTGTTTTAATGGCAAACCATAGCTGTGTTTGCACATTGTGACTGAAACACTATTAGCTGCACATCCCTAAAGAATGTACACAACATGTCGACTCCTATGCAAGTATTGTACATTATGCCTTCGTGTCTTGTGTGAATCCAGCCACAGCTGTTGGTTTTTAGGATGAAACTGAGTTAATTATCCCAGTGCCTGACAACATTGAGCAGGGAGGGCAGCGAAGGGACCTATTAGAGGCTTTGTTTTGGGGACTCCATGCTGGACTTGGGAATATAGTTAGTTACCTTCAGGAACATAGCGGGGATTCAAGACAGCTGGCAGGACAAAACGGACGGCATCATCTGGTTCCACTGCTAGTGCTTGAACGTAGCGCAGTTTCAGTGTGGCTTTTTCACCAGGAGGAAGATTGCCCAAGTTGCACGTGAAAATGTCACTGGTATTCTCTTCTCTCCCAAGCAGAAAAGCCTGGTGGCCTTTGCTCAGGGCATCGTCGTATTCTTGCTCTGCCTGGGTTGAAGAAGAGGGAGAAAGAGGCAAGAACAGGACAAGTGATTAAAGTGGTCACAAATAAAGTACCTCTGGGGATTTTAAAAAAAATCCCAGCCAGCAATGGCAATTCACTTTCATAATGTTGGCAAGATTACATGCACCTAGTTCTCAGACAAGGAGTTTAGTAACCTTTCCAGATAGTCTTCCTTTCAAACAAACACATTCACAGGTGTGTGCAGTTACACTATTCCTACCATCACTTAATTTTTCACTATGGTAGAGGAGCAAATGTCATCAAGAAAATATATCAAACCTGAAAGAAATGTATTTAAACCTGTATAGCATAGTTGATTATGATGTGTAGCTGGGTGCAGCGATATAACCTCTTATGCCTTCCCAAAGCTATACCCTTGCAATATGAAATGTTTTATTGCTTTGTACCTGCTTCTTCTCTCGGATCTGGGCCTCAATCCGTTTCCCACCTATCAGACCTTCAAAGGCATAAACTGCAGCTTCATCATCCAGAGGGAAGACAAAAGTGGCTTCCACTGGATTCTTTTCCTCATTCTGGTACTGGAGTTCTGATACAACGTCAGCCACGAAACCTCGTATAATAACATCCACCGAAATGCTTTTCAAAGGCACTGAGGTGTGGAAATAGCAGAAAGAGGATAATTAACTCAGTATTTGGCCTGGCCCAGAGCAGAAAACCCTCTGCTAAGAGTTAACTGCTTAAAGTGCTGACAAAATATTTTTTGTAGGTATTATGCCCCTATCCCAAGATCTGTAACCCCCAAATCATTAGTAATGTATGGGGTTTATATGGCAACCCATTTCACATGTGCGAACCCTGGGCAGCATACATAATTAAAAAACGAACAATCACAAAATCCAATGATCAAAACCAATTAAAAAATGCAAAAAAAAACCAAAAAGGCAAGGGGAACACTTTCTAAACTTATATACAATGCAACCAATTGGGGTTCTACAGTTGCATGGGATTCACAAGCTAGATGCATATACAGGTTTTGGGGGCCTTTTTTGAGGGCCCGGCAGGATGGGACTAGCTTCACCTCAGGGGAAAGTTGTTCCAAAGGATGGATGCCCCGATAGAAAGGCTCTCTTCTTAGATCTGTAAATTGCTTAGAGAGGGCTGTAAAGCACTGTATATAAATTTAAGTGTTATTGCTATCCCGCTGAGGGGGGCATGACATGACTTTAATTTGTTAACTATCATAATTACTTTGTATTTTAATTTAACGTATTTTCTCTCTTTTAAAATGGTGTTAAGGCTCATTACATGGGGATGTGGTGGCTCAGTTGCTAAGACGCTGACCTTGTCGATCAGAAAGGTCGGCAGTTTGAATCCCTAGCACCGCATAACGGAGTGAGCTCCTGTTACTNCCTAGCACCACGTAACGGAGTGAGCTCCCGTTACTTGTCCCAGCTTTTGCCAACCTAGCAGTTTGAAAGCATGTAAAAATGCAAGTAGAAAAA
>AZIM01002213.1:37508-49827 GCA_000516915.1 Ophiophagus hannah
ATAATTTCATTTCCAAAGATACCTTATTTTTGCAATTTTCTAGATGATGGGTTTCAATTGTTTTATTAAATAAAAATAGAATTCCTTGAAAAACATTTTATCCAGCCTTTTTCAAGAATTTTTGAAAAAAATCTTTCTTTGGTCTATCTACATCAAAAATGTTTGCCTTCACAAGATTCCCAGCTCGCACATCCCTAATGCAGAGAAATAGTGTTTTAGTTTCAGAAGTAGTCTTTATAGGAAAGCAATTATATTTCTGCTAAAACTTGCCCAAGGTTCTCAGAAAACCCTTCAAGAAGAAAGTGACAGCCATATACATACCACCCTGAAATAGAGGCTCATGTTTGCATAGCAAATTTTCAGTGAAGGGGAATCAGTTCACTTTGCTCTAAGAAAAATGTCAGAGCAAAAATCTCATCACACAGAAATCAAACTGCAGCCATATAAAATTGGTGGTTGGAACAGAAGTATTGGTAACCACTACAGCAATAAAATTGTAATTTCTTCAGCCCATTGCCCTCAAATATGTGTGCAAGAAATGAACAAAAATTATACAAGTATCTATCACATAGCTAATAACACATTTCCATATAATACAGGTTCCAAAGTGCTTACATTTGCAACTTCAACAAATCAGAAATTTCCAGAATGTATTGTCTTTTGCAGGACTTTTTTCAGAAAGTACCTGACTCCAGAAAACATTTACATAATGGTTACTATCAGTCAACTAATCATACAAAAAAATAACAATATTAAGTTTTATGTTGCCATACCCGTGCAGAAGGCACTTTCAGTTGTCTTTTTGTCTTACTATCTTCTGGACTCAGTGAAGGAGGTTGACAGTATGTTCCAGGACCAGGTGTATCATTAACTGTAAATGTGAAACGTTTTTCCTTGTTTTGAGGACTTTTGCCTCCTTTAATAGTTTTCTGGAGTTTAAAAAAAACAGGAAAATCATCCAGAATGCAACAGCAATCATTGGTTATACTGTACTCTCCGTGAACTTACCAAGAATGAAAATATAGGTCCTATCATGTGGATTACACAAACCAAACTCTTAAAAGAAGAAAGAAGGTTGTATTGTTCAGAAATTATGCGAGCCCACTGTTGCCATGACTTTCTAAATGAAAACAACAGATTGGATTCACACAATACAATAAATAAATTATAAACCAATCTCACAGAATCCATCTACATAAAAGTTAAAATTATGAAATATTTTGCCTACATGCCTGACTAAAAATGGAGGATTTTATCTCCTGATCCATTTTAAGGAACTTTTTCTTAGCGCTAAAAGATTAAAAATGGCTAGTAATTAGAAAATCATTATCTCTTTCATCTGCACCATACCATATGTTCTGATCAGGATCTCAGCATCTGATCTATGTTCCCTTACTAACTGAAGTTCAGTAGGAACTGGAAGATAAAGGACAATGCGTTCATCTTTTTAGGAATAGCTTCTATACAAAGTCTATTTAATTCTCCCTCTGTCAGTTTTTTTGAAGCTAATAAAAAAAAATCTGGTTATTCAAAAAATGTGTTTGCAGTAGATACTGCAGCTGCTGTTTTTAGTCCCAAGTGCTTTTAACACTGAAGCCTTGTTCCTGTGAATTGGTTTGTTGCTAGTTCACAGCACTGAGTTTGATTTATTTATTATTTCTTCAATATCTATAGCCACCCAACTCAACCAAGTAACTTTGGGCAGCTTATCATTCTAATTAAAGGCTTACAATTCTAATTTCCCCTGTCCAGTTGTTTCTGATTCTGGTGGGTGGGGAGGGGATGTGCTCATCTCCATTTCTTAGCTAAGAGAGCCAGTGTTGTCTGAAAACATTTCTATGGTCATGTGGACAGCATAATTATATGCCAAGGGGGACGGAATGCTTTCCACCAAAGTGGTACCTATTCATCTATTCACATTTGCATGCTTTCAAACTGCTAAGTGCACAGGAGCTGGGGCAAATAATGGGAGCTCATCCTGTCGCATGGCGCTTGAGTCTCAAATCCAGGCTGTCTTTAACCATCAGCCATTGCAGCCCTAACAATTCTAATTATTACTTATTAATTCTGCTACTTGTTGTTATATGCATTATTGGTATTTGGAATTGTCTAACTGAATTTCTGTTATCTATCTGTAGTTCCATAGTAATGATAAGCTTACAGTAAAGAATACAAAGATGTTTAAAATAAAGAGTTCCTAAGTTTTTATAGTCCAATTATTTTTATAGTGCCATTTTAGGATGCAAACCGCTAGGCATTTAGTGCAGGCTGTTAAAAAGTCCTACGTACTGCACCAAGATATTCAATACCTAGTGAGAAAAAATAATTCTGATTTTGGAGTTATGCACTAATATTATTCTTTAAACTGGAGAAAGCAATCACATTTAAATCTGTTTTCTACACAACTTAAATCCCAAATATCCTCTGTTTCTAAATAAGACTGACTGTAATATGTTGCCAAATTGATTGAACTGTTTTCACAGATGTATTTAAATGGAAAATTTAGGATTAGTAACTAAAACAAAACATTCTTTTTTCCCAGCATAGATTTTATAGCCACAAGTTAGTGCAGTTCGAAAGTATAAAAAGTAAGGTGATTCAGAGCATAATAGATGGACTAATTTAAAAACTCCTATGAAGTTCTATTCTTTTACAAATTCTAATATCCATCAATGGATCTAATCCAGTCACCTAGCAATAGAGAAAAAAACTTTAGAATAATTTGGCAACCATTTTAGAAAGCAGTGAGAAATTAAAAGCAGGAAATAAAATAATTTTAAAACTCAACTAATTGTGTTTAGAACTGCCAGTCTAAACAAATCACTCATTTAGAACAGAAATAGAAAAGCTGGATTAAAAATATTTTTGAAGAAATGTAAGTTTTCATCTATATCATAAATCTATTTACTATTCTTTGGTATCTTACATCTTTTATATCAGTTTATTGATATGGCTCTACCTGTATTTTATGAATCTCATAGGTTCCTGGCCCCGGAAGATCATCCTCATCATTTTGAGAAATAACTTCAAGCCCACGACTTGCCAGAGAAAGAAATGGAGCATAGCCACCTGAAGAGAAAACAAATATATGTATTTTTCAGATTTTTTCCGCTTTTTATTCAGCTGTAAATAATATTAATATGAAGGACACCTTCCCCCCTCCAAGTTCTGCTATGCTCCCTCATTGTGGCAAGGGGGTACTCCTGGGAAGGATGAGTGAAGAATGTTGGCCCATGTATGCCAAGAGTATATAATGTCAGAAGGATCACAGTGATACCATGGCACAGTGGTTACAGTGCAGTACTGCAGGCTACTTCTGCTGACTGCTGGCTACCTGCAATTTGGCAGTTCAAGTCTCACCAGNGTTGGTAAAATGAGGACCCAGGTTGTTGAGGGAAAGAGGCTGATTCTGTAAAACTGCTTAGAGAGGACTGTAAAGCAGTATATAAGTCTAAATGCTATTGCAAGATGTGAAGGTCATCCCAGCTGCTCAACTAAAGCAAGGAGGTTCTTTCTGAGCAGCAGAAATATAGGAAGATAATGGAAGCAGAATATCATTTTAGCGACAACATAAAAATAATTGCATATAGGATGGGGGAAAGCAGCATCAAACCACACCTGCATTTTATTAAGAAAACCAAATGAAGAGATTGATGATATAATGATGGATGGGGTAATCAGGCTGGATGGTAATCACATGCCACCTAAGATATTACTGAGAATAAAGAGCTGCGATCTTTTAGAGTGCTAATTCTAAAGGGAAAACCTGTGTGAAAGGTGAAATGAACCAACTATAGACTGACCTCTTAGGCACTAGTGAACTGAAAGGGATTGTAATTGATCACTTTGTCAGAAAGTCATGCTGTTTACTATTCATGATACAAAAAGAAATAAAGAACGAACAATGTTGCTTTCATGCTCAGCACGAATACAGCCAAGATACACACACACACACACACACACACACACACACACACACACACAAAAGATACTCAGGTATCCATCTCCATCCAGGCTGTCCAAGTGAAAGTATCAAGGGTCTTTCTCAGTGTCTGGAGGCTGTAAATGTCTGGATGGGGAAAAATGGGCTCCAGTTCAAGCCTGCCAAGATTGAGTGCTTGTGGCTTTTCTGTCCCCCTAAAAACAGAATCTTACTATGTCCATGTAACACGGTGAGATGCACTGGGTTCCAATGTTCTAGGTACAATTCAAGTTAATGATCTAATGATTATGATCTATAAAGCCCTACGTAACTTTCTTCAAGACAGGACAAATCATCCTCTCCCTTAAGGAAGCCAATATTACAGACCCAGGAGGATACCAGGTTTAATGACAGACTGTCAATCTAACAGCACAAAGAACCCTGTCTCTTCCTCATGAGTTCAAACTCATTCCAGAATGTATCACAAGACTGGGCCCAAGGCATCTGGATCTAAACAGGTTTATCCACCAGATTCCCAGAATATTCTTCAGAGCAGATCTTGGGACTGGTGTCAGAGTTCCGATGGCTGCCCTAATGAATTCATGAGCCTTGAGCCACGTTTCAAAAGAAATCCAAGTATTTATTAGGAGCAACATGTCAGCACTTTTCCCAAGTGCAGTCAGCTCTGCCCTAAGTAATTTACTGCCCACCTATGACCCTGTTTCCNCCCTCCTCCCAGGGTGTGTCATAAATCCCATTCTCCAACTGAGCACTTTCGCAGGTTGTAGAAAACACACCTCTCCAGCTGCCTCTGGTAACCTGGGACAAAATCTGGAGAAAGGTATGCATGGAATGTGCTTCTGGTCACAGCAACCGAACTGCTCCATCAGATCCCCCCCCTCCCTTCTTATGGCAACTCGAGAGCAAGCCAGGAATGCTTTACAAGTTGACAACTGGGTCATCCTAAACCATGGTATTGGACACAATCATGGTAGAGAAATATTGAAGTTGTGCTCTTATCACCATGGACAATATAGGGCCTTACCCACTTTGAACATATTTTCTACAAGGGAGGAAGCCTTCATCTCAGTAGATCAATGTGCCCCTTGAGATCAGCACACTGATGCTGCATAGAAGTGATATGGCCCAAGATCCCAGGCTCCCATCAATCCAAACAGCAGGTAAGACCTTAGCTAAATTGCCTGCTTGATTCTCAGGGAAAACCTCAGGCTGTCTCTGAGATCTCACTGGATCCATCAACCTCTTAAGGTGGGCCGATCAAACAGACCATCTTCCTTGCAGGAAGGGGTGAGACCAGTGAGATGAAAGGCAAGAGTGAACTGCATCATTCACAGCAATGGACTGATGTTAATGTTTCAAATCATGTTGAAAGTGCCTCAAGACAAAAGCCAACCTAGCATGTGATCACCATTATGTCCTATGCCCCCAGTAATGTGAAAAACAGCCACTCCACTACAGCTCCACTAGGCTTTTAGAGGTCTACTGGACCCTGCTTTCTCTCACCTGCATCTTTCTTTCTGTTTAATTAGATGAAATTGGCAAAAATTCTGCTACTTTCCCCTTTTAGTCCAAGTGATTGGAGGAATTGTAACACTATTGGTCTTGTTTTTGACTTGTTGTTTAACCAGGTTAAAGGAAACTGGTGGTCACACCAGTTGGAAAGGCAGCAAGTATGAACTGGATTCAACAAATGGGGCTCATGAAAAAGGGCTACCAATGGAAACTACATGTGACCAAACACCTGCCCAGAAAAGAAAAGCCACTGGTGCTCTCTTTCCTGGCATGGGTGATAGAAAAAAAGGGAAGTCCAAAAGGGGTCATGGTCTGGAGAGAATATTCCACCATTACTTTGATGAAAGTTGATGAAGGGGTCAAAATCCAAAAACAGGTTCCATAAACTGGCTTGATTTCCAGCCACTTTACTACATCTTAAGACTGCAATTAAAAAAAAAACTATTTATCCTTCCTGCAGTGCACCCTTTAAGTCTCAATAACATAATTTTGAGCAAATATGTACAAGGACGAAGCATAAAGCTGCAAGCATAAAACATACTTGGTAGTACATGTTAATTTTAGGCTGATTTTTAATTAAGAAGCAAGCGGGGGGAAATCTATGTAAGAACATCTTTTACACAGAAGATGTTAAGAAAAATCTAACACCCCCTGGAAATTGAAAAGAAGAAAGTTCTAATTCAGTCTTTCTCAAACTTGGCAACTTTAAGATATATGGACTTCACCTCCCAGTACAGGACTACTATTGTAGTCCTTGACTTACAACAGTTCATNNNNTGACTGTTCAAAGTTACAACAGCAATGAAAAATGTGACTTACGACCATTTTTCACAGTTACGACCTTTGCAGCATCCCCATGGTCACATGATCAAAATTCAGGTGCTTGGTTCATATTTGTGACCGTTGCTGTGTCCCAAGGTCATGTGATCCCCTCTTGCAACCTTCTCATAAGCAAGGGCAAAGGGGAAGCCAGTTTCACTTAACAACCGGGTTAGTAACTTATCCACTGCAGTGATTCACTTAACCACGGTGGCAAGAAAGGTCGTAACATGGGGCAAAACTCACTTAACAACAGAAATTTTGGTCTCAAATGTGAACGTAAGTAGAGGACTGCCTGTATATCCCAGCCAGGGAATTCTGGGACCAGAAACCCAACGTTTCAAAGCTACCAAGTTTGAGAAACACTGCTCTAAATTCATGGCAGGTGTCCTGGAAATTACTCTCCAGCCCAGAGCGCCAGATATAGTGGAACTACAACTCCCGGGAATCCCTTTGTTCGTGCAGTCTTAAATTTAAGGTCTCGGCACATTTTAATGCAGGGGTCTCCAGCCTTGGCAACTTTAAGACTTGTGGACTTCAACTCCCAGAGCGCTCTGGGAGTTGAANGTCCACAAGTCTTAAAGTTGCCAAGTTGGCGAGCCCTGTTTTAATGGATGGCTCCTGCAGTTTGGGAAGACACGTCGCGTTGCTGGCCTGTGAAGGGCTAAGTTGCAAAGCCCCTCTCCTCACCCACAAGTCCACCCACCCTCCCCGGGCACTACCCAATTGGCATGTTACGTAGAGACGCGAGAATGGGGGGGGCGGGGGGAAGGAAGATAACGTTTCGGGCGGGCGTGAAGGCAAGGCTCGTTTTCCGTCTGCCCGCCGCTCACCTCGGATCTGCCTGTTCTGGGAAGGCAAGTCGTAGCAGCCGGGGCCTAGGTGGGGGCTCGTGCATCCCACCGTCAGAGGGAAGCAGCGGGGAGCCCGGTCGAACATGCCGCCGGCTCGCGGGCAGTAGGCGCCACCGTCGCCATGACTACCGCGCGGCCCACGCGCCGCCGCCGGGCCAGCCNTGGCGTGGGGAGGGCCCTTTATGGCTTCCTCGTTCGGAGAAGCCCTCCGGATGCCTTCGCGCCCCTTTTTGGGGGACATTAGTCGACGGCGATAGGCGGCCTCTAATGTCGCCGTACCTCATGCATGCTGCACTTTACTAAGAAGGTGAAGGGCTGCCCAAGGCGGGTAGTCGTCGGCTTACAACAGATCCTTTTAGTGGCCGTTCAAAGTTTGAAGTTACAACGGCACTGAAAAAAGGCGACTATTTTTCACACTTATGACCGTTGCCGTATCCCCATAGTCAGGTGATTTATATGTGGATGTTTGACAACTGGTTCGTATTTATGGCAGTTGCGGTATCCTGGAGTCGTGTGATCCATCTTTTGCAACCTTCTGACAGGCAGTCAATGGGGAAGTCGGATTCACTTAACTGCCATGTTACTGACTTAGGACTGTTTTTCACACTTAACGACCGTGGCAGCATCCCCAATGGTCAGGTGATTTACATTCGGATGTTCGACAACTGATTGGTATTTATGACGGTTGCGGTGTTCTGGTGCCATGTGATCACCTTTTGCAACCTTCTGACAGGCAAAGTCAACGGGGAAGCCAGATTCTCTTAACCACCATGTTACTGACTTGATAACTGCAACGATTCACTTAACAAATGTGGTAAGAAAAGTCGTAAAATGTGGGGAAACTCAATTTCTCACTTAGAAACATAAATTTTGGGCTCAATTGAGGTTATAAGTCGAGGACTACTTGTAGCCTATGAATGTTATGCCAATGTCCATTGTCCGTTTCCCAGCGGCTGCAGTCAAGTGTTTAGAAGTCATGTCCTGTGGCTGCTTAGGCCTTGCCAATAAGTTTGTAATGGGACAGTTTGCATTTTTAGTCTCACATCCTTAGTGGATTAGTGATCCTAGTCAATATTGGGGTCACTATCCAGAACCATGAGAAGTACTTTAGTTAACAATTCATATAGTGCACTTTCGTGTTACAATGGTCCTGCTCTTGACTCAGAATAATTTGATTTCCTAGCTTCAGACAATATGTTGGGCTTAGAAATAACTGAGTGAGCACAATCTCTGTAAACAGACATCCTGGCATTGCATGCAGTTTGGCCATAAATTCAGCTTAATTTTATTAATTTTGCATTTACATTTAAATTTAATTTAAATTTATTTTTCAAATTCAATAAAATCCTACCCTTTTTTATTTAGAACTAAATATCTCAGAATTTAATGGATGTGTTGCCAAATATCTTTAGGATTACAGCTACAATTTCTTTAGTTTTGATCTAAAATTTAAACTTCTAGTACTCAGTTATGACTCCACTTCAAAAGGAATAGGTCCATACTTTTCTTTAAATCTAGGCTGTTGAGAAAAAAAGACTGCTTTGACCTTCAGTGTTTACTTAAAAAGCATATTTGCACAACTAAGCTGTGACATGTTAATCTAAAAGCATGCTTTGGTGCACCTTTTCTTTCCACTGTCTCTCAAGAAAAATAGATTACAATACATGACTTGATCATCTATATTTGTCTCTTGTCAATGAAAAAGGTGCTATTCTAACCAAAAGGAAAATTTATTAGATATCTTATATGTAGTTTCCTGTATTCTACTAGTAAACTAATTTATATGCATACTTCACTTTCTCCTTCTCACTTATTTTATTGTCACACTGGGGAAGGGATCCGTACTGAACCAGTGAGTTTAATGGTCAAGCAGAGTTTTGAAAACAGGTCTCCCACAGACATTCTAACCACAATGTCATGCTGATTCTCTCACTGGTAATTAAATAGCAATCTTCAAAATAAGATTAGCCTTCATAAAAGCAGTAGGAAGATTGCCAGCTAGCTGCCTTTAGGGTCACTGTTTAAAAAAAAATCCACCATCTATTTAATGTCACTTTTTAATATAATGAGGAAAAATTACTTCAATTAATATTATGAGCACAGTGGTAGGTGGTATCTATTCCTATTGTTTTCAATCAATACTTAGAGCAATTAATTCTTCCCTGTTTCTTTGCAGCTATACTAGGGTGCCTATGATGTAGTTTAATATCTGAAGCCATAATTTAAAATGTTTTAAATACATAGTGTAGTGATAATGGAGGGGGGGCTGTAAATCATTACACAGTGTAGCAAGAATGGATGCAAATATGAATTAAATGAAGTCTGAGTCTGCTTTTAATTAAGTCTTGGGGATTTTTTTAGTTCTATGACTTGAATTCATTCTGTGTGTTTGGTTATCAACTAATCTTTCCTAAATTTCTGCTAATAAAACCAATAAATTTCCCCAAAGACACCTTGGCTTACTATAATTACCTCTGTGCTTGCACTCATAATTAAATAATCTATTTTACAACATGGCTTATTTTATGCTTGCATAACAAGGCATTCAACATTTGTCATAGTGAACTGCTTCAAAAGTCATTATGATCCAGATGGCTAATCCACTGGTGTCCATTTCTGTTCTACAAGGGAAACAGAAAACATATTCAGCTATTTTAATAAAATGGGACAGTCACCATGGAATCAGTCATTGCTTTCAAATTCTAAGCAGACTGATGAAGGATTTTACATACCCAACAAATTATAAACAGCCAAAAATAGTTAATTCTAGAAGTACAATAGCAGACTGACTGCCACCTCTCCTGCCTAAACCACAGCCTACCAACCACAGTGATCACAGGATCACATGACACCCTAAGCCAAAATCAAACCATACTGTAGCATAGTATCTCATTCGAACACAGTAGTAATATGGTTTATTTGATTTTAACTTAGAGTGTTTGTGAAATTAGCCATTGATTGTTTATTATGGTGTTTGGCTAACTATAATAGAAAACAATTATTTATAAACCATAGTAAAATAAGCAATGACTTTGCATAACATCTGAGTCATCTAAATTTTACATACATATTTATTGTATTAAGTCATAATGTATTTTGGTGTTTGGGTTAACATTTTATAATAAATCTATTGCAAGCAAATTGTTGTGGTTTGTAACCTATGCTTGTGTCTTGAAATCAGGGACCAGCATGTTCAGTTGTAACTGTCTATTCATAGTACCGTAGACCACAAGGGAAAGCATTGAATAATTAAAGGCAGGAAATTTTAAAAAGGAAGAATTTACTTTTACTTTCTTCTAATGCTCAAAATATGTAGAGGCTATCCAATCAATACTTTAGATGTTCCGACTGAAAGATCTACAATACAAATCTGTTACCATTTCCCATTATTTTTAGGTCTCCATTATTTCTGTGCTTTGCTGCTCTTTCTAACAAAGCTTGAGGCTCAAATGTTATTGCAGAATGATACACTGTTACATTGCAGTATCCCTTCCTTACTACCTGGACCTTATTGCTGGGCTGATTTTTGAGTTTTCCTGGCTGTGTGGAGTTTTCAATCTCCATTCCTAGGCATAAAGGTTGTTCTGGGAAGTGTCAGGGTTTCATGGCCTCTATGAAAACCATCATGTTAGAGTTAGTTTTCACCTCAGAGTTGTTAATGTACAATTGGAAGATGGAGAATGTTTTAAAGAGTCTTCCTTCTGGAATGATACCCCCCATTCCCTGAGATCCATATAACTCCCACCTTGGTGAAGTTCTGAAAGTCTTTAAAAATCTTGGCTGCTTAGTTTTTTGGGGTGAGTGCTTATATATGGGATATAACTATAAACCAGAAAGAGTGTGGCATCCTCCAAACCTAATCATCCTCACCATCATCCTTTGCCATAATCATTCCTTCATCTGAATGAAGCTGTTTGTCACTATGGTATCTCTACAGGGTTCAAATGGCCATCCTTAGTAACTCATGTACCCCTGTGGCTGTTGGGGATTCTCCTAGCAACCTGGCAGGCAATTATGCCAAGTATTTAGTCAAGATCTGAAATTCAGAGGCAACCAGATTGCCACTGACAGCCTTTGCAAGTTTGGCCGATGTGCCAGTTACAGACTTTCCAGAACAGGAGAACATGGCAACAGTTACTTACACCTTATCACTGCTAAGATAGACCACTGCAACAGGGCCGCCTTTACACAGGGCTGCCTTTGAAGTTTAATTAGAAACTAGATGTTGCAAAATACAGTGGCCCGCAGTCTGTCAGCTGAGTGCTTAATCATGTAGTACCATTTTGGGCACGCTACATTATCTTCCAGTACTCTTCAAGTGCATTTCAGAGTGAACATTTTGACCTGGCTCCCTTTAAAATGGATTCATTTGAATAAAATAAGCAACTAGAGATGCTTAAAGTACCTTTGAAACATCAATTTGGTGGAGGAGGCACTAAGAGATGTCTTTTTCTATTGCTCATTTTGAATAGTCATCCCCCACCACTACCCCAGATCTATAGTGCCCTTCCCAGCTTTTTTAAAGAAAGCTAACAAATTGTTTTTGGTTCCAGAATAATTGACGTGCGAAAGTTGTTACCATTATTCAGATGCTGCTTATATTTTTTGTGTTTGTTTTGTTTATTGTGTATGTGTTTATGTATTATTATATTGGAAACCTCCAGAAGGCATTTGAAGCGTAGCAGCCTATAAACACTATAAATAAGTAAATATACATATTAATCCCCCCCAATTTTTTCTTAGGAATGGCCTGTGTGTGGATTATATACTATCTTCTGCCAGATTAGAATTCTTATAACATTTGGTTGATTTTGACTGATCTTGAAAGTTATTTGGATGGAAGACTACCATAAAATATGAAGATTGGAAGTTGGAAAAAAAAACTCCTCCTAAAGAAAAAAATATTTTTGTGTGGTTGCAAAGAAAACCATATGAATATGTCATGAAGTCACCAGTAATTGAGCTCATCTTGGAATCTATTTCTTTTTATTCAGAATAGACCCTTCTTCGCTGCGAAATGAGATTCATCAGGGAAGGGTAATCTGCACAGTGTATCATATCCATGGACAGTTAACTAGGAAAAAATAACTATACTAATACATTATAATATAGTTGTAATAATCCATGTATCATTCAATTAGGTCTTCCTAGTCTTCTCCAATACCACCAAGAGCCTTGGTGGTGCAGGCTG
>AZIM01002213.1:80849-92656 GCA_000516915.1 Ophiophagus hannah
TCCCCCCCCCTCCCGGGTGGCGTGCCTCTCTCCTCCACTCTCCTCATGTCCGAGCAACGGGAGAAGGAAGCCGACTACTTGTAACTTCCTCATCCGCACATCCCTTCGCTTTCGGATTCCGCGGGGGAGCCGGAAAAAAGCAAATGTGCTTTTTTTTTTTTTCCCCTCCCCTCAGTTAAAAAATGTCGGGCTCTCTCGTGACGCTGCTCGGCCAGGATGTCCGTTGAGGGGACAGGAGGTTTGCAGGTATCCTTGAGTCAGGGGTCTCCAACCTTGGCAACTTTAAGACTTGTGGACCTCAACTCCCANCTGGAGAATTCTGGGAGTTGAAGTCCAGGCTTAAAGTTGCCAAGGTTGGAGATCCCTGCTGCCTGAGTGACCTTAGTCAACCCCGGGGATGCTTGAGGTGGCAACTGCGAAGGTCTTTCAAAGAAGGAGCTTGGAATGGGAAAGAAGTGGCCTTGAGTTCAGGTCTCAGTCCTGCCAGCATCATTTAAAGGCAGAGACCTTAACTATCTAATAAGGAATCCCAGTTTTTTAATCATTAACATTTTTAGTTGTCAAAGTTTCCGGTTATTTCATGCTTGGCTTATCCGAGCTGGAGGTCATTTCATTGAATTAAAGTCAGTTTGGCTGTAGGTCTAAGACTTCTGTTTCCTCAGCATTGTGGGCATTTGTTCTCGCTGTGTAAGGTAACCTGCCATGCATGCAATCTTCCTTACAA
Organism: Ophiophagus hannah; assembly: GCA_000516915.1. Lineage (NCBI taxonomy): Eukaryota > Metazoa > Chordata > Lepidosauria > Squamata > Elapidae > Ophiophagus > Ophiophagus hannah. The sequence goes on from AZIM01002213.1 coordinate 81,574, forward strand.
GGGCTCTTGTGTATGGTACATCATTAGATTTTCTTACTAAGGGTGGGGAACAGGAGTTACTTCAGACAGGATCGTCTGTTGTGGAAAGAAAGACAGATATGACTGCACGGTCACTTAGTAAAACAGTGAATTAAACTTCACTAAACATCTTAAGGGACAAGCTCCAATGGTCAGAGATACCACTTACTAACTCAGCATTTCCAGGCCACGCTTGCCCAAATGTCAATTGTGNTTGGACTGTTTTACCAGTGAGCACATGACGCACCCACAAACTACTAAAAGGAGGCCTAGTCTGGATCAATGCCTGGAAGAGAATCCATCTGGTTATGGAGTATAAAGTCACCTTGGATTCCAATATAGGTGGAATTATTCAAATATAGTAAGGAAAGAAATACAATGGTTCCATGCTGTTTGCTTGTTTTGAGTCTTATTATCTTCCCCCTTTACATAAGTTTCTTTTCAAGAAATGGTTTGTGTTGTATATATGTGAAATGGAGAGAGTGATTAATACAATATCATAATCTCTCATTTTAAGCAAACAGTGCCACCAAAATAAGCTACCTTGAAATACCAGGATTAGTGAGTTTTTTTTTTTTTAAATGTGGCCTGTTCATTTCATTAATTAGTCATTGCTGTAATTTTTTCAAAACACTGAGGTTGAGTACTGTATGCCAAACCTGATCTTGCCTCTTTTTTCAGAAGCTGTTGATAGTAGTGCGGACAAACAAATAAGAACAATCTCACTAGTGGCTTTAACAGATGTACGAGAGGTGATTCTTAAATTTCACATCAAGAATTCTGGAACTTTTAGGGGCAACAGTGTTCATAGAGGGAAACCAGTTACTTGCAGATTGTGAAAATGCTTTTGGGTTATTGGTTTTTTGTTTTTGTTTTTTGCATTATCTCACTTTACAGGATAAAATATTATAGAAGCTTCTTTGGAACTCCACAAACCATCTTGCTTCTGGAGTAGCCAGGAGCCCTTGGCTGTCCCCATTGCTAATCTGTGCCCTGCATCTATACCAATTACCCACTGATGGATGTTATATGCATGTTCAACACTCATTTTAGACAAAATGACTGGTTTTCTCCTTTACTTTTTCTCTCGTCCATAAGAAAATATCCAGCATTCAGAGTGCTGAATTGCAAATATAGGGTGGGTCAGATTTTAGGACTCTTTGGCTTCTCTGTGCTGGTCTGGTCTTCCCATTTGTGTATCTCTCTCTCTCTCNTCTCTCTCTCTCTCTCTCTCTCCACATACATACATACATACATATATATATATTCATATTTGTGTGTATTTGTGTGTGTGTGTGTGTGTCTGAAGTGGCAAATACAAATTTTTATTGAAATAGTGGGGATCTAAAAAAGAAATGGCAAATAAAAAGTTTAATTGAAATAGTGAGGAATTGCCACTGTTGGAAGCCTGCAGAGAAGCTGGTGTCCACCAACTGAAGAAGGAAAGTGATATCATGAAAAGAATTCAAGAAATAAAGTACTGAAATACTGAAGGAGATTGTAAAGGTTGAAGGCTGACTAGTGACTAAAGGGAAGGAGTTAGTTCCTGTCTCCCCACAATCCCAAAATACACTTCTGGTCAATCTTAGTAGTCACCAGATTTTTCCCTTGAGGGTAATTGGTGGTAAAATGTTACAGATTTTATACACCTTGAAATTGATTCATAAGATTGTGTTAAATGAAGAAGGAAAATATACTACAGTTACATAGATACAGCTTATGATGACTTAAATTTGCCTTACTTATAAGGTGGGAATTAGATGAAAGCAACATCAAATGAACAACAGAGAAAGTTGTTACGGCAAGATTTGTGGTGTACTAAGGTGCAAGTAGGTAGAGGGCCTCATGCTGCATTAACATGACCTCTTACCATGTTTATTCATTCTATTATTTACATTTCTGTACCAACTAAGTCCAAATTTCCAGGGTTGTACATATTGAACAATAAGATAATTCTCATGAATTGTAGATGAACAACATACTAGCATGGTTGGCTAATTTATCGTTCAATTTTTTTCATGGCAACCTAGCATAAACAGTATCCAATACAATACCAGATATTTTCTGTTTATGGAATGGTGATTTCTCAAAGTCTAAAGATTTAAATGCTCCAGATGAAATCCTGGTCCTAAATGTTATTAATACTTTCATAGTACATATTGTTTCAGTACTTGTAGTTTCTTGCATTTATTATTTCAGACTCAATTTGAAGGCTCCTGGGTTTTTTAATTTATACGGCAAGGTGGGTTGCGAAAATATAGATGAGTCAGTCTCCAAGAAGAATTGGGATATTCCCAGAATGCTCTAGTTATTTCTATAACTTGTTTCACCCTGAAAATCTTACCTGCTCAAGGCATCAACATCTTAATGCTTTGTGGAGGCTAAAAAAATTGGTAGTAAAAAAATGTCCAGCTAGGTCACTTAAAGGATGTGATGTCTGGAGAAAAACCACAAAAGCTATTTTAATTTCTTCGATCCACTCAGAAGTTTTGGCTGGAACTGAATGAATCTGTCTACTGCTTTTGCGTACGTTTTGCATATCAGGAACAGAAACATGCATGTAAATCACTCAAAAAATAAAAGTTGTGTTCCTGAAGGTTTATTTTCAAGGGAGCATAGGATGTAAAAGTCCTGATGGTCAGCTGTTGAATCCTATATGTCCATACTTTCAGAATTACCTCATATTTGCTCGTATCTTTGTATATCGTTACACACAGCTCTGTTTATTTAACACATTTGTAAATATTTAACTTTTAGCATTTAGCCATATACCTTGTTTTATTATATGAATCTCTGTTAATATATTAATCTAATTTTAGATATAAAGGTACTGTCTTTAATTGCAGTCAATCATGTAGAAAGGTACAGACTTTGACTGCAGTCCTACAGCCACCTTCAAGTATGTCTATCACTGTTAAAATATTTCTGTGGGTACTGGTTGTAACATTGGACTGCAAGCTTTTTAGGAAAAGGAGCTACTGCTTGCATTAATCTTGTGTCTGCGTGCACGTTGTGGATAATTTATGATGTCAGTTCCTGTGTCTATTTGCATTCTAAGAAGTTTCTCCCTTTTTAAAACAGCCCCTTTTCTCTCTCTCTCTCTCTTACTTTAATGTACTTGTGTCTAATAGATAGAATTTGCTTTTTATCAATAGGTGATACTGTTTTAGCTGTGGTTTAGTTTGCCTGTACTTTATGTATATATATATATATATGTTATAAGCTTTTTGCTTTGACTTAGACTGGGCTCATGTATGCTGAATCACAGTTTGTTTAATTATGATTTGTTGCATAAGCTGGCTACATTTAAACACATTAAATAGCAAGTTACAGTTACAGCCATGATGGACATTCACGTGGACATCGACTCGAGTCACAAAGCTTGCTTAGTCATAGTTTAGTTGTCTTTCCTTTGCGTAAAAACTTCCTAGCCACCATCATCTATACTGCTTTGGTCATCTGGAATACTTTCAGCCAGTTTGCTATTCATAAGGAGTTACCAATTTTTAAAGTCAAAACATTCAGATACTATAATCAAAGGATACAACATATCATTGACAAAAAAAGGGACGAGGGGGGAAATAGGATGGGAAAGGGGGCCTAATGAATAGGATAAACAAATAGTCTGCAAATAGAATATGGAGTCTAAAGAATTGGGAAGCAGATTGTTTTCAAGGAAAGAATGAAAGCAAGATGACAAAAGGAGAGAAAGTGTGAGATGAGTGATTCAGCAAAGGAAGCCAAGAAACCCCTGAGGCTTGGGCCAGGGGGGGTCTCTGTATAGTGACAAGAAGAATTGCTGGCTAAAAGTTGTCGATGGCACTGGGAACCTTGGTTGATTGTTCACACTGGGACTGCCTCCTCCTAATCTAATTGCAAGGTTGGTTGGAGTAATTATAGTGCTACCTTTTGCCAGCTTTGTAGATACTGCATTGCTGCTTAATGCGTTGGGTGCCTTGTTTCACAGCATTGTTTTGCTGTGACACTGTTGCTTGCAAAGGGGAGAAAAAGATGAGGACGAGCAAGGAGGGAACGAAAAGGCCACTGCACTGTTGGCCGTATGTGATTGTACAGGCGCTCCTGCTGTTCCTGAGGAAATCTCCCAAGAATCAAAGCTAGGAATCTTTGCAGTTGTCCTTGTTTTCTGTCAGCAGGGAACACACCACACTACAGTCTGATTTGCCATCTTCCCCTTTTTTGAAGAGAAGGCGTTTATAACAACTACTTTGGGGGGAAAATCACAATAAAATGTAATGAGTTCTGAACGTAGAAAATCTAGCTTGAAGCTTCTATGCAACATCTTTACAGTTAAATCTTGCTATCTGCTTTTTACAGGATTTATTTTCTGCAGTTGATGGAAAGCCTCAGAGATATAGTAAGGCTGATTCTCTTCCCCCAAACCCCTAGAACTAAGTGTTCCTTGTGACACTCTGCCCACTTGGCAAATCATGTCAAAGCATCAAAATTTGCTTCTCTGAGCACTAAATCGCTAAGTTGGTTTTATGATTAAATGGTTTGAATGTTCTGCACCTAAGAGGGTCAAATACATAGTTTTGTTCATATGGGGCTTATAAAAATTCATATTCTTTTAATAAAAAGATGTGTGATATTAATATATTTACTTAGCAGCGTGTGGGTGCTCTACAGTTCTACTAGCTTTACTGACATTTTTCTGAAGTAATCTTTATAGACATTGATATTAAACTGATTCAGAGTACTAAAATAAAGGGTACCAGGTAAGATTTTTTGCCTACAAAAAATCCAGTTTTTCAGATTTGTATAAACTTTGCATTGAATCTTACGGCAAAAACTTTATTTTGCAGATGAATCAATGGCAATGCCTATAGTTCAGGAGCAATAATTGCTTTCAGGAGACATATTTGTCACAGCACGCAAAATTATGCAGAGATGATCTTTTACTTTCAGGACCGTTAAAATCAGTTTGAAATTAATTTTAACTTTAACAACGCTTATGGAATTAGTTTTCCTTTTAATAAATTTTAGGGAAAAGCTGGAACTGTTTTTAAAGCATAGAATATTATATGGATAAAACACTTGAAATGTATTTTAGAAGCATATTCTGTATGCTGCAGTTTTAAGACGTTCTTTTTTTATTACTTGCCTTGCTTTATATTTACAGAATATAGAATAACAGAGTTGGNGAAATCCTATACCATTTCAGACAAATTATTTTAATGGGATATTTTTTTCTGCAAATAACAGAAGGAAAATCTTTTTGATAATTTACATTTCTATTTAATCACAAGGTGCTGTTTATTATTTGTTTTTAATTATTTATTACATTTATACCCTGCTATCAGAATTAATTCTTGTCAGTTCTGTTATTTGTACAACAAAATTGATTTTTGATAAAGAGACTTTTAAATGGAAAAAACTTTGAAATTACATGTCAGTATCACATTAACACTGCAACACCTTGCAATGAACTAGCTAGGCTCAGTTTTAATGAAGTATCAAATCCCTTTCACAGATTATTTTTAAAAAATGACAAATTGTTGACCTGGCTGTTGTCATTGAGCAACGCAAAATAATTAGGACTACAACCTCTAAGCCACTTGACTTCAGGGAGAACAAAAATCATTTTTAAGATACTTTTTTAAAATTTAAATCTGGTTTATTTTGTAAGAATGTGAACACAGCTCAAACATATAATTATGAATATACTCTCTGTTAACTGAGATGGAGAGCAGATGCAAGTTAACAAATCTGAAATAAACTTTTTTCTAAAAATGGAACACAAATATGAATAATGAATAAAAAATATTGTGGATACTATTTATACTAGTGATACTTTTTCCCTACATCCTGGAAAAATATTCCTCAAATTCTAACAATAAATAGTGTTTAATGAATAAATGTAAAACTTTGAAAGCTGCAAATACACAAAGAGCTCAAAACAAGTTGTTCCAACCTCATTGGAAAATTATGGAAGACACCCCAAGGTAATTTTTGCAACGAACCTCTTCCTTTTGAGAAATTCTATAAGGAGCAAATAAAGATGCACTTTCATTGTAGGACTGTTCTGTAACTTTATCCCAGAATTATCTGCTCAGTCATTTTTTTATGATGAATTTAAAAAAACAAATGAGAAAACATTTTAGAAAGATGACAATGTGGATTCTCTATGCTTGCATATATGCCTATCTGCTTTCTGATCTCAGACACACCGTGACTAGTATGAGAAATCCTACAGAAGCTTGATCCTAGAGCTAGAATGTCTTACACTTTAGTATTATTAATCCTAAATGTATTCTGAGCATAAGTAATGGAGGAGGAGGAGGTTTAAATAAATTGGTGTAAGTAGTCTGCTCTTCTAGAATATGAAAAAAGAGAGAATTAATGAACTGTATTAGACTAAAATTATTGGTAAGGGCATTGTAAGAAGAAAATATATTCTCTTCGTTTTGAAACAAAAATAATGTCAGAGTTCACGTTGTCCTTTTAATAAGCTGTTTGAGTACAGTAAAGACAGGTTAATACAGAAATAACATTGGAAAATTTAGAAAGATATATTTGGAAAAGACACCAGCAAAGTAGATTTCTTTGTAATACATATATTTTCTCTCATCATTGTAATCAACTATTCTTCAGACAGAGACCATTGGGATCAGCTGTACTGTAAGGATGAACATTATTGAAAATCATAAAGATCAGTGGCTGTTAGCTTTAATGGCAGCGTGACTTCCTCTGCAGGCTATCTGATGGGTAAGTGGTGGACTTCCTGGTACAGTTGGATGGCCGTATGAGAATAGATTACTGAGTTAGATAGTCCAGGCATTCAACCCATCAGGTCACTGCTTATGTTCTTAAGATCAACAAGTCAATTTGCCATAGAGATAGCAGGGTGATGTGGCAGCAATTTATTTTGATCCTAGCTGATGATTTCAGTTTGACAAACCCTTAGGGCACCATAACAATTAACAATACTTAAGGGGTAACCCACTCCAGCTGTTAGCATCAATCCTCTATGGAACCTCCCATCATTTCTATAATTTCCTTTGTAGCAAATAGATTACTACCATGTGACACCATAACCTCCATAAAAGATAATTTCTCCCAATGGCCTCCCAATGTTGTACAATGCAAATAATTTTAGATCATTACAAAATACTAGTCTTTGTTAATCCCTTTTCAACTGCAAGCTTCATGTATATTTATAAAAAATCTAAAAGAAATCAAGGTCATATGAGCAACTGGGTTGAGGTTGCAAAATGTGTGAGCATTGAATACAAAAGGGAAAATGACTTTGAACCTGTATAGATATTTCCAAATTCCAAATGTTTGATTAGATTAGCAAACTTATGAAAAGGTGTTGTAAAATATTTTTTCCTTTGTTTGTGTTGTGTATTTTCAGAGACTGCCTGGATAAGTCCATGCAGTTCTCTTAGCAAGGTTTTTCCACAAAGGAATCAAATTTCAATACACTGGAGATAAGTAGCATGACTGCCATTTAAATACATTACTGTTGTATCCATTGTATCTAGTAACCTAACCTCATATCCAAATAATTCAGTGTTTTCTAATTCCATATCCAGGTTATTCATAAATAGACCAAATAATGAAGAATCTATGATGGAGCCTTGTAGTATGGAAGTCATTACCACTTCCTGCTTGGTACAAAGTTATAGATGTACACTTAGATAAAATGGTTCAATTAGCTCTGTATCCACCTAATAGCAATACAGTCTACCCCTCATGTCATCATTATCACAATTTCATGGGGATTTTTGTCAAATGTTGATGGGTCTGTCAAATGAGATGAGACTACGCACTTCTCTGAGCTTGCTTTTCTTCCTGCAGATACTTCATTACCAGGTTTCAATTGCCGTATTATTTTTTGTGAAAACAAAAGCAAATCAAACTTTAGCAATGCCAGAAAAATATATTGTTTTATGCCATAGCTTAAGATAGTTTGCATTAGTGATACCTGAGTTTCATTATCCATTTATATAATAGCTATTTATTTATTCAATTATAACTGCTCATCTCAATCAATGACTCTGGGTGGTTTATAATTTTTTAAAATGTGCTAGAATAAACAAAATAAAACATTTTAAAATGATAAAAAAAACCTAAAGAAAAAATGTTGGTCCAAAATAAATATGCATAGCCACTGAGATACTTGACCAGCTAACAATAAAGCTAGGAAATAGGGTCCTTAGCAAATTCAGCACCCCAGATTCGGGAACACAGCCAGGTTTTTTAGAGCATTTTGAAAGGCTAACAGGGTCGGGGCCTTTCTAATCTCTTGAGGGGAGGATTTGCCCTAAGGCAAGGGCTACTGCAGAAAAAGCCCATCTTCTAGTCCCTGCCAGTCAACACTCTTTGGCTGCTGGGAACTGCAGCATGCCCAATCTGCTAGATTGAGTTGGACGGGTAGAAAAAGGCAGTCCCTCTGGGGATATTGAATTATACAGAAAGCTAGAAGAGGGACATCAATTGCAGGATGCTGGTTTACTTCTATTTTTACAGTCTTTGGGAAGATGGTACAGGGTGCATTATATATACATAGCAATCAGAAGGAGGACCTTTATAGATTGAAAAGCAGTATCAAAGGATATTGGATAATGACTATCTGGATGCAGAGGACTGCTGACACCCAGCAGCATCATTGAGCAAAACACAAGCATGGATGTGGCTGAAGATGGAAAACTAGAAAAGGGATGGGAAATAGCTAAATTTATTAGTCTAATTTATATAGATAAATCTCCATCTCACAGCAAGTGAGGCTGGGTGGCATAAATAATCTAGGCCAGGGGTGTCAAACTCGTGGNGGCCATGCCCACACCCAGTTTGGCAAAGGGAAAAGTCACGATACGTCTCGTGACGACGCTGTGACAACGAGAGTTTGACACCCTTGATCTAGGCAATAGTATTTAAATGGATTAATTATGTGCCATCAAATCAATATCATCTTGTAGGACCCACATGGATAGATCATCTTCAGGATTATTTTAATAGATACTGGACAAATAAACACTGGCCTATTTGAATGCTTATCACTATTGGTTCTTTTTAAATTTTCAGTATGTAACTGCTTAGCAAAACAGTAAAACAATTGACTACATAGCTGTATACACTGAAGAAATTTGAGGGGGGAAAACTAAAAAACTTTTAATATATGGTACTTTCATAATTAAAGCCATCAATACTGAATATGAAACAGTAGATTATACTGTATTGTATAACACCTCAGATGGAATCTTAATAAAAAATGAAATTACTGTAGTTTATCAGGACTGACAACATAAATTCCAACCTTATTTGCAGACCCAGCTGCTTTTTTAGTTGTTGTTTTTAACAGCATTTTAAAAAGGGACTAGTTGAAAATTTGATTGTGTTAGATTTACAAAATCGGGTTTTAGCATTTAATGAAGCAACACCTTCATTCTTTCAGAACACTTAGAGAACTTACAGTGGAGAACTATTGCTAGAAATTTTGGTCAAAAGAATGCTGAAACTCTACTCTTAAAGTGGATTAAATTCAAACTGTTTATGCTTCACATTTCAAAACAAATTGTATAAATTACTATATACAGGCAAGGAGACGAAATAAAAGTGCAATGAGCAGGGTAGCATTTATAGTATTTGACAAAAGCACATTTATAAAAAGACTCAGAATAATTGACAATTTTCAGAAGAGTTTGGTCTTCCTTGGAGAAGGGTTGCAAGCTAACTAGGAAAGAATTTTCTCACTTGAATTGTTGAATTCTTTCAAATGTTTGGGTGGATTAAAAAACATTTTTCTTTGTAGTTTATATCGTCTTCAGCTACATCAGATTTCAAATCTTGGATAATGGTTGCATTTTAACCTACATTAATAGCTGAGTGCTGTATGAATTCACTTGGTTCTTAAGTCTGAAATAAACCAAAATGTAGTTTAGCAATAGCTGAGAGTCTCTCTGCATGGGTAATATGAGAGAGAAGGAAGGAAGGGACAGACAAGTCCACACCTTGGGTAGGCTTCATTCCCATAGCATCCTAAGTGGAGGTAGCCATCCTTTTGCCTATAAACTAATGGATCTCTAAATCTCCCTTTGTATGCCCTCTTGCTGTGCCACTAAAATTTTGGCATAAACCATCAGGAACAAATACACTTGCCTGCTCTTTTAAGATTTTATTTAAACTATTAAAATGATCTTCTCATATTCCCAATACTTGCATGTCTCGTGATGTGCTGCAGTCCCATTAATGTTACTTTCCTTGCTGTGATGCGCCCTCTTGCCACATCTGAGTAAAAGGATACCCAATATGTGTACTTTTGGTTTAGGAATATAGGAAGCATCACACTAATCAATGTCTTCTGTTTGGTTTGGTTTGGTTTTCCTACGCCACTTAGTTTTTCTGAGATCAGGATTGGACTAAAGCAATAAGCAAATAGAATAAAATCCCTTTGACTGGCAATAAATAAATGGCTTTATTTTAACAAAAAAAAGAGACAGAATACCTGCATATATTCTGGCTTGAAAAATATTCATCAGATTGGTTCTTCATTTTAAGCAGAAGAGTCTTCCTCCGACTTTATTTATTTGGTGGTGTCTCAGACTGAGGTTTCTGCCTGGAAGTGCCTTGAATTGACTTTATATATAAAAAGCCAAGGTTTACTCTAGTTTTAGGGAAACAATTTACTTCAATTTCCTCTGGGTAAGAAATGCTTCTGTAGTTTTAACTGGATCAGTCTGTCAATGCAACTCATAAGAACAGGTCTTGTAATATGTATTCTTTCTTTTTACAGCCCTGTAATCCCTTGCTTTCGGGTGGGGTTGGGGCGATTGAATGGAGCTGAGCATTTACTATTTGGATTCCCTTCCTGATGCCAAATGGAGTTCACAGCAGATGTTTTCTGTTTGTGCTCTGATACAGTATCTGTTGCTACCTAGGATTGAACTATCAACCTTCTGAGTGGGAAGCAAGACTCTTCACCAGTGGTGGGATTCAAAATTTTTTACTACCAGTTCTGTGGGCGCAGCTTGGTGGGCATGGCAGGGGAAGGATACTGTAAAATCTTCAGTCACAGGTGATATTTGCTGGTTCTCCGAACTAC
>AZIM01002213.1:92694-115490 GCA_000516915.1 Ophiophagus hannah
ACCTGCTGAATACCACCTCTGCTCTTCACCTCCAAGCCACCATTCTGCTCTTCTTGTAGTATGTAATAATAATGTAATGATGTAGCTTCCTGAGGGAAGAGCGTTCTTATGGAAAAGCAGAGGATAAAGTGCCTGAGAACAATGCATAAATCTATGGCCTCTAAGTCTACTGAATCTGTTCACATAACATGAACTAGTTGAAATTTCTCCAGGCTTATTCTGTTGTACACAACTTGGTGATGCAAGTCCTTTTGGAAAAAGCTAGCTTAAAATGTGGATGATCTAATGGGTAGAAAAATCATTTCCTATTTTGTTTTCTTCTTAAAAACCTGGGCTTGATTTTTATTTTGAATGTGCAAGCCAAACCTTACCCTTCTTGAAATTTGTTTTTAGGCATCTGTTCAACACATTTGGAGATGAATTGCAAAAATTATTAATTCTATGTTGAGTGCTGTATTTAGCACCTGTCAGGTGGGTGATAACAGCCACGTTCACAGCGGAAATAGCATAGTAGATCTTGGCCCTTTAGGAAGGAGGGAAAATTAAATACATATGATCAAATATATATTGATAAAAGAAAAAGAAGATGATTTTGTCCATGCTTAAACTTTTCTTGTTTGGATATTAAAAATAGCTTTTGGAATTTCTTAACACCTATTTAGAAGTAGTGCATATAAGTTTCCCAAAGCAACTTCATGGCTAATCCCACCTGTATGTATATACATGCATATGATTTTAAACTTTGTTACATTCTACAAGTATTTGCAAACAGATGAGAAATAATATGGAAATATTTCATAAAAAGAGTTCCCCATTTCATTTTAAGAAAGTAGAAGTTCGTCATTGGTGGACATTGCCCTTTGAAGGGGAACACACATTTAGCAACCGTTTAATTGTGATCAAGTGTGCTGAAGTGTAATATCTCTCTCAAGTTTGACAGTTAGTGACTTTGTAGGACATTTCAGTGTAATTTTCTCAGCAGTAAAAAGTGCTCAGTCAAAGCTTTTGGTGGCCATACATCTCAGGCTGTGTCAACTTTCCAAAGGCTTTTTTTGACTATTCAAATTGATGCTAGTATTCTACATTTCTCCTCCATGCTGCTGCGAGAGTCCAGGATGGGTTAGACTCCTCCTGATGACGTCATCGAGCTGAGTCTGTCTTATATAAAAGGCCAGCCTCTGGGGGTCTCCCCAGCTTTGACTCAGCTCCTTTCGTCGATTGAGCTTGTGTCTCTGAAAGCATTGTTGTTTTAGCCATTAGATCGCAGCAAAGTCTGAAAGCTATTCAGGCTTTTGGCACAGCTCCCAGGGACCCGGTGCAGCTATGCCTTCAGGAGAGCGGGGCTCCACTCTCCTGCAACGCCGAGGATTCGATGTTAGCAGTCACCAGGGAGGCTGAAAGTAAGGGAGAAGCTATCTATACTCCCCTGCAGCTGTCCTCCGTGAAATCGGCCACCGCGATCATAAAGATCAGATCGGCGATAACAGCACTTTACAGCTGATTCTAATTACTGTGGCTATCCTTTCTCCCAATTTCACCACTCAGGGCTCCTTTGCAGCCTAAAGAGTGAGGACCAGCATTTGGAGGCTGGTGCATGTGCGAGGGGCCATTTTCCAGCACTTCTCGACGCACATGGCAGGCGGCCATTTTAGGTGGCCACATATCCAAACGGCCAGCACCTAACAACACTAGGCCCCAAATAAGGCCCCTACAATAGGCAGCACATATTGAGGATTGCTACCAGCACCTCTTGTGTTTGCTTATTTCAACCATGGATGAAGATAGGGCCCAGGCAGAGCTTGTGGGCCTAGAGGACCAGGGCCTTCAGATGGTCAGGAGAAAGAGAAGGAGGCAGCGTACTCAATTCGCACAGAGGGAGGTGGCTGCCAAGATTAGGACCAAAGCCTTGGGCCCCAAGAAAACATCCCAGGCCGAACTGAAAGCAGAAAAACGAAGACATGCTGCCTTGGAGAGACAGTTCAACAAGACAATAGAGCAAATGAGAGGGCAACTGCTACAAGCTTCCCAGTCTGCAAATCCTCAGGTTGTTCAGGGCGGTACCTCCAGGGGGGGGGGAAGCTCCAGCCTTTTTGGTCACCTTCAATCCTGCTCCCTAGAGAGGCTTGAGGAACAATTCAGACCTCAAGACCTGAGCAGGTCAGGCCCCAATTTCAAACAGGTCCCTTGGGGCCTTGCTCTCTCTGCCCTCCATAGCTCAATGTAGCTCTTGGCCTAGACCTGAGGCTACCTTTACCCCCACTGCTGCAGAGCTTCACCCATCCACGAGTGGCAGACCCAGTGAGATTCAAGATGTGGTCTCCATTGCCATCCGACAGAGCCTAGCAGAAGAGTTTCAACAGATCCTTCGACCCTTAGAGAGGGCACAGTCCCTTTTTTCAGCCTACACCCAGGCTCAGATTCCTCAGAGGGGATTCTCTCAACTTCAGGAGCATAGGGCCCCTTCTACCCACTCAGATTGGGGAGATTACGATCAGAGAGACTACGCAGAACCATCCGAGCGTAGCCACTGTTCTGAATCTGAACGGGAAGAGGGAGAGATCTGAGACCCCAACCTATTGGAGGAAGAGGAGGATCTGCGGCCCGATCAACCCCCCTCAGCTGCAGTCTTTAAACCTGCCTTATTCAAACCCCTTCTCCACAAGGCACTGGTCACAGCCCAGTTCCCAGAGGAGGCTGCTCCCGAACCTCAAGGGGAGCTGTCAGGACACGGACAGCTGCAAACCCATAGTTCACTCGGAGGTCCTTCCTTCACCCCTAATTTTTCTTCACTTGATCAAGGAGCAGTTTGCCTCCCCTGCCGCAGGCCTCCGCCCATCGTCCCATGACAGACGGTTTTACAATGTGGGCCCTTCCCTCGCTACCACTCTTGCATTGCCCTCTGTAGATCCTCCAGTCGTGGCTTCCTTCTCTTCAGGCACTCCAACTGAGCCCGAGGACGTACTCAAGGCAGAGGACAAGCGTTCCGAGCAGACACTCAGACATAATCCCCAAGCCTCTGCTTGGGCTGTCTGGGCTTCGACTGCTGCATGGTTTTTCATGAGGTCTTCACTCCGCTGGCTGCACCAACTACAAGACCGCATACCTCCATCAGATTTTAGATCGCAGCAAGATCTAAACAAGATTATTGCAGCAGCATAATTTACGGCAGATGCCACCCTAAATTCGGCCAACTTCACCTCCAGGGCCATGGCCTCCTCGGTGGCAGCAAGGAGACTTTTGTGACTACGAAATTGGCAGGCGGTACCTTGTCATATGTGGAAACTGGCTTCGGCCCCCTGCACGGGCGAAAAGCTATTCGGCAATGCACTAGAACTATTCGTCATCAAAACCAGGGACAAAAGGAAGGTTCTTTCCTCAACAGGGAAGAGAGCAGACTACCACCCAGCTCCTTACCATCCCCCTTCCTTTTGGGCCAAAGCTAACCCTGGTTTTTCCAGGCCACCGAGAGCGTATTCCCAGCACCAAGAGCAACGTCCTGACGCACCCGGCAGACAACAACATANTTTCGGGGGGAGGGGGTCGTTCCTTCCATCACTCTAAGTAATCCCTCTTTCTCCCCACCCATTGGAGGTCGTTTGACCTTCTTTGCCTCCAGATGGGAGGAATCAACGATGGACGCCTGGGTACTCAATACAGTAAGGTCGGGTTTACACCTAGAATTTTTCTCGCCACCCCCCCAGAAAACTTCGTGATCTGTCCCGTCTCACGGGACAGTTCAAAGAGGGCCCTTATGAAATAAGCCATCCAACACCTGGTGGACATAAGGGCTATTTAACCAGTCCCCATTCATCAAAGGGGACGTGGGTTCTATTCTCAGCTTTTTGTGGTCCCTAAGGCCTCGGGGGGGGAGCCATTCTCGATCTAAATTTTTTGAATGAGTTTATCCCATACAGGCGTTTCAAAATGCAGACTCTGCATTCAATTCTAGAGAGCGTTCGGGAGGGCGATCTCCTCTCTTCCATTGACCTTATGGAGGCTTACCTCCATATTCCCATCTGGCCTCATCATCACCAGTTTATCTGTTTCTGTTACCAGAACTCTCACTTCCAGTATTGTGCCCTTCCCTTCAGGCTCTCTTCGGCTCCAAGGGTTTTCACAAAGGTCCTAGCAGCATTGATGGCTTCCCTCTGGTCCATTCCAGTGAGAATCCAATGCTACCTGGACAACATCTTGATACTACCGTCGTCCATCCATTCCGCCCACTGAGACCTATAAAATACACAGTGCTGTCTCCAGAACCACGGCTTTTCCATCAACACCAGGAAAAGCCACCTCTCACCCATGACCAGATTACTCCACCTGGGAGCTGTCATCGACACATCTCTGTGCCAAGTCTGTCTCCAGATCGGGGGAAAAGCCTTACCGAGATCATCTATCAGGTTCAACATCAACACACTGTTCCCCTGTCGCTGCTGTCCAAACTATTGGGGAAGATGATCTCATGCATCAGCATTGCCCCGTGGGCATGGCTTTACTCCTGGTCTCTACAATGGTTCCTGCTCCCCTTTCAACATGCAGGAACCAGCCACACATCGATCAGGGTCCAGCTTACTCCACAGACGCGACGTTGCTTCAAGTGGTGGCTTTTTCCAGGTCTCTGGAGGGGCCTCCCATTCAAGGAACCGGACAGACTCCTGCTCACCACGGACACTAGTCTTTTGGGTTGGGGGGCCCATATGCATGGCCAAATAGCACAGGGGGTTTGGTCCCAGATAGACAGGACCCATCCAATAAACTGGCTGGAGCTCAGACCATCTTTCTGGCACTGAGGCACTTCAGGGAGTCGGTGACTGGATCCCATGTACCAGTGTTGATGGACAACATGGTTGCAAAGGCACACATCAGTAGACAAGGCGGGATGAGGTCCAGGGCCCTGATGAGGGAGGCCAAATGTTTGGGGCTGTGGGCGGAGAGACACTTGCTGTCCATCACAGCAGATCATGTCTCTGGGGTCGACAATTCCCAAGCCAATTGCCTGAGTCGGAGCTCGGTCGACCACACAGAATGGCGCCTTCACCCGTCCCTATTCAGAGACCTTTCCCTCAGGTTTGGGACTCCGTTAGTAGATATCTTTGCCCCCCAAAACGCTCAAGTAAACAGGTTTTTCACCAGCTTTCCTTGTCAGGGAGCAGAGGGGATCAATGCTCTTCGGAGCAGATGGCCCAGGGGTCTTCTCTACGTCTTTCCCCCTCTTCCCATCATTCCGGCAGTCATTCGGAAGATGTTGGAGGAATGGGCAGAGCTAATTCTTCTGGCCCCCCCATTGGCCCAGGAGGCCCTGATTTGCAGACCTGGTGAACCTGTCTGTAGCCATTCCCTGGGGGATCCCAGCCAACAAAATCTCACTCCATCAGGGAGCCTTGCTCCACCCAGATCCCCAGTGGTTCAGACTGACTGTGTGGCTCTTGAGCGGCAACATTTGAGAGGCTAATCTCCCAGAGAGGGTTATCCTCACTATCCAGGCATCTTGTAAACCATCTACAATGCTACCTGGAGGGTTTTTTGTCAATGGTGTTTGAAGGAGGCCCTCAATCCTACCTCAGCTCAGGTAGCAGAGGTATTATGTTTCCTTCAAGATGGCCTAGAGAAGGGTTTAGCACGTAACACCCTATGTCACCAGGTAGGAGCCCTCAGTTCCTTACTGGGAAGCTTTTCCTTCCTTGTCACACCACCCTTCTGCCTGGAGATTTTTAAAAGGGGCTTCCAACCTCCACCCCCCGGTTGTACACAGGTATCCTTCTTGGGACCTTCCAAAGGTGTTCCAGGCTCTGGCAGAACCTCCCTTCAAACCCCTTCGGTCAGTGTCTCTTCAATTCTTGACCGTGAAGGTGGTTTTTCTGGTAGCAATCACATCTGCTAGAAGGGTGTCTAAGCTGGCTGTTCTTTCAGTCAGACAGGACCTATGCACCTTTCATGATAATAGAGTTGTTCTCCGTTTAGATCCCACCTTCATCCCAAAGGTTAATACCTGGTTCCACAGGTCGCAGGACATAGTGTTGCCAGATTTCTGCCCCCGCTGCGCCACAACTTAAAACGTAAGTGGCACACCTTAGATGTTAGGAGAGCGCTTAGAATTTACCTCAAACGCACTTCTGCCTTTTTAGAAGAACTGAGGCTATGTTTGTCTCTCTTTTTCCCCATCGCACTTGGGGAACAAGGCTTCCTGTACCACCTTGAGTAGGTGGATCAGAGCGTGTATTGCACAGGCCTACAAGTCCGCAGCTCTCCTGGTGCCCAAAGGTCTGTCGGCACACTACCAGAAGCACCGCGACTTCAGCTGCCTGGGCCACCCAGGCACCCCTGGAAGAAATTTGCAGAGTGGCCACATGGACATCCCCGTCACCCTTCATCAGACATTACTGTCTAGATTCCTTTGCCTCTGCGAGTGCAGCCTTCGGCAGACAGGTACTTCAGCAAGTGATCCCGCAATTGAAGTGATCAGCCAGATGAGGACCCTCCTGTGGACATGCAGGGTTTGGTATGTCCCATCCTGGACTCTTGCAGCAGCATGGAGGAGAATGGACGTTGGTATAATTACCTGAGAACACCCTTTCTACCTATGCTGCTAGAGAGTCCAGCCCCACCTTTTGCTTTGTCCGGTCCTGGTAAGGTATGTTTGATGTTTAAGATTTTGTTCAGCTTTCAGAGACACCCACTAAAGTCTGTCAAGTATCTTTGCCAAAGCTGGGGAGACTCCCAGAGGCTGGCCTTTTATATAAGACAGACTCAACTCGATAATGTCATCAGGAGGAGTCTAACCCACCCTGGACTCTCTAGCAGCATAGATAGAAAGGGCATTCTCAGGTAATTATACCAACGCCCATTTTCCAACTTTGGATGTCCTCAGGGTCTAGAATTCCTAGAAGTCATGTTGATTAGAATTATGAAAGTTAAATTCCACATATTTAGAGGACTGAGATAAGGTTGAGAAGGCTGCTTTGCATTGTGTTGTAAATTACTGTAGAACTCAAGGAACTATTTTGAGATGGTTATATACTAACATGTCAGTATATAAATACTACTGAAATAGACTTAGACTTTCATTTATTCACATTAACCTATTTATTTTAATACATTGTCATTCAAGTTGATTGCATTATTTTGTTGAAGTTGGAGAGTGCTGAAACAGTCTCTGTTCTAACCACAAGACATGAGAGTGCCTCATAAGAATCCCATCCTAATGGAAGTGTTGGCCTACACCTTTAAATGTCACTATTTTTGTGAAAACAAAAAGAAATCAAACTTTAGCAATGCCAGAATGTTCCTAATATTGTTTTGTTACACTCACTGATTTCTATTGCTTGCTTTGTTTTTTGCTGAATGGGTTTTGAAATTAAAATAATAACTTGCCAACTTTTATCAGCCAGCCTGGTTTTTAAAAAAATCGTAATTATTGAAAAAAGATGATTCATTCAGCATTAGATGTGAACTAAAGTGTCATTGGAAAATACCAGTATTACAAAGCCTAAAGCATATTACAATTGAAATAAACATATATAGAAGTATATAGAAATAATAGAAGCTAATATCTCCTTTAAATTGATTTTAGTTAGGTTTCAGTAAAATAAAGTACGGTTAATATTGGGGATTTAAGGACCATTTCCATTTTGTCATTTTTCCATTATTGGAACAGAGAGTCACTCTGGCTTGAGAATTTAATTATCATATATAATCCTTGTGAACATTTGGTAAAACAAAATATACATTTAAAAGTAAAATTTGTTGGCTTCTTCAATCTTCAGCTCTTTTATTCAGTGCAGTAAGAAATATATTGTTAAATTGATTAACTGTATCCATTTGGGATCCAGACAAAATATATCTGCAATACTTCTTTTCTTTCTTACCCCATCATTAAATGTGTTCTTTTGTTTTAAAATGGAGTTGTTCTTTATCTGTTGATTCTCCCAATAAATGGCTCACGGAATGGCTAACAATATTAACATTAAATATTGCTAGACTATCTGAAATGCAAAAATGCTTGCCTGGATAAAAATTGCTTTGATGCTGGCAGAAGAATAGCAAATAAATACACATTAATCTCCTTTGGGGAAGGATGTCATGATCTGGGAAGAACTAAGAAAGCTCTTGCCCTGATTCCCTCTAAATGTGTGTTTAATCACCACATTTCCCTGAAAATAAGACCTAACTGGAAAATAAGCCCTAGCATTATTTTCAGGGTGCTCATAATATAAGCCCTATCCCCAAAATAAGCCCCAGTTAAGATCATCTGCCAGACATGCATTTAATATTGTATTTCCTTGAAAATAAGACATCACCTGAAAATAAGCCCTAATGCTTCATTTGGAGCAAAAATTAACAAAGACCTGGCCTTATTTTCAGGGAAATATGGTAGTAAAATGATCAAGACAAGGACTTCTCCAAAAGACGTAAATGCCAGTTAGACTTACAGGAGAAAGCAATATTTTGGTTACCTTGGATCCAGATTATGCAGAACTTTTAACATCTTCATGGGAAATCTATACTAGAGAGGAAAATTAGTCAATTTAAAAACTATCTCTTTGACACCTTCCTAGAATGATTTAGGGATGTAGACACTGTATATCCTTGCTGGGTTTTCAGCAGCATTTTATGTAATGTGTTCGTGGCTTTAGGGGAAAGTCTCACCATTGTTATCAGTCTTAAACTGATATGTAGTTGTTTGATTCCTATGTATATTGTATGCCTCTTCCATGCATTTATTTAAGGGTATGAATGGATATGTATAATATGTATATCAGATCTCCTCAAAGGAAGCCATATAGGCAAAAAGGTATTGTTTTCATAGAATAGGCTTCTGCAGCATGTGAAAAGGTATCAGAATGAAGACTTCTACAACTGACCGTTCTCAGAACAAGAGTTAATAGAGCAAGAGATTTCTGCTAGTTTTTTTTAATCTAAACTTTATTGTTTTTTATCAAAACAATATTTAATATTAAAGGTTTTTTTAAAAAATTAAAAGTACAAACTAAGAAAAAAACAAAGAATCTATCTTACACGTTATAGTTATCAAGAATTGCATGGTTGCTGGTTTTGCCCTGCAGATGGTCTGAACACTTTGGTGCTGAAGTNGTCCAAATTTTCAAGGTTGAAACTTAGTATGCTTGCCAGAAACTGGAAGAAAGGATATTACGCTGTCACCTTGGTGAATAACAATATGAAAACCTAGTCAAGGCGTTTGTTGCGCTTTTTTAACCATGAGCCTTGAGCCAACAGCTGCAGAGCTAACTTCATGCCAAGTCAAGACTCTTTTTGATATAGCTTTTTTTCCCCCTCTATCTTTGTAGGACATCCTGCTTGCTGTTTTGTTTTTGGACTGAATGGGATGCCTGGGATAGCAACCAATCAAAATCCAATCAATCAGAAACACATTGGATTTTGTTGAGATTAGGAAAAGGGTTTATATGTGTATTATTTCCCACAGGAATTAATTTTTGCTGAATGACATTCTGAATTTAAGAAACGGCTCTATATTTTCATAGCATTGAACGAGAAATCATAACTTTTTACTGTACAATTTAGAGCAGTGATGGCTAACCTTTTCAGCACTGAGTGCCCAAAGCATGCGTGTATGCGCACATCCCCAAAATGCAATGCATGCACATCCCCATGCACATGCTCCCTTGTGCATGCATGTGTATCTCCTGCACATGCACCCACCCTGTACATGCGAGGCAGAGACCCAAAGACCAGGTGGCCAACATGAGGCACACGCACATGTGCGACAGCTGAGCTGGGATGATGGCTCGCATGCCCACAGACAAGAGTCTGCGAGTTCTGTAATTGTGGGATCTTGGGTTAGTATCTTCTGGAGATCTGAATTATAATGGGCTGAAATTGGCAGCCATTAATCCAAGTAATCCTTGAAATATTTATTTGCAGCCATTGGTTTTAGCCAAATTCATATAAAATTATAACAATCCATATCAGTCAAATCAGTCAAAAATTTACAACACAATTTCTCTTTCTTGCAGCTATTGCAAACAAAACAACTTGTTTTTTTACATGTTTACATATTATCTGACAATAGAAAATAGTGGGGGGGTTTCTTCTAAATTAGAGTGCTTCAGTTGGATTTTAGTGCATAGATCCAAAATTCTGTCCCACATCTCATTCATAACTTGAAGGTCCATGTTTATTTCTTTACATGTGTCACTCATCTTTATATTACTTATTATTCCAATTGTCCAATATCCAGCAAGTTTTATTTTATTTGAACCAATGTCTCTCTCTTTTTTTTAATGTCAATGTCCTCAAATCTTTATTTCCCAATGTTGAACAATCCAAATCACCAATAATTCCAGGGGTAATGTCCTCTTGTATTTCTTACTCTTTAATTTTGATATATTTCAGCTTCCAGGGGTCATATTGTAATGTCTTTCTTTTATTCCTTTTTAATTTCTTCTTTTGAATAAATCATTAGTTTGAAGGGATCTGCAGGATTTTCTTTCATCAATGGGTGGCACTTTTCTTCCAGCTTTACAGCCACTGTTTTTCCATTTCTTTATATTAGCTTCACCAATTTTTAAAACTCAAATATTATTTCTCTTTTAGAACAATTATTTCCAGCATTAAAATTAATGCCTCCCCATGCCAAATCCTGTCTGATCACCAGTTCCAAATTAATGTTCTTCTGAATTAATTCCTTTTACAATTTTAAAAGTTTAAAAGCTCTTTAGATTTCCCAATTCTTCTTCTATCTTCCAAGCTGCTGCTGATACAATTCTTTATATTCTCTGTTACAGTCTTTTTGGGGTAGATAAAAATAAAGTAAATTCTTCTCACCCTTCTCCAAACATCATTCCCAATCTCTGCTCCAGTACTGTGCTTAGGTGGTTCTCGGCTGTCCCAACTTTGTAGCGGCCATCTTGGTCCGCTCTTCTCTCCGTTGTGGCATAGAGAGCAAAATTGGGGTTTCTATGGAGGAGTTGCATTCTCCTCTGGAACCTCACTGGGCACCTCTCCTTAGCTTCAGCGCCCCTCCAAGGCAGCTTTCAGCTCCATCTGGAGCCCGCAAATGGCAAGAAGCCAGCGTAGGAACAGAGACCTCCGTTCACTGCTTCTGGTCTCATCGCGACTTCAGCCGGAACTCAGACTGATAGTTGGGTTAACAAGGGCATAGTAAATTTAGCTTTAGGTTCCTGGTAAAGTTTTCAATGTAATAGGTAATAGCCCACATCTTCCACATGCTGGTTATTACAAATGCATAGTGTATAGTTGTTCATTCTTTATATCTTCCGTCCAAGTAGGCTGTTGGCATTGTTTGAAAGCAAAAGAGTAAGAGCTTACCTTAGAGAAAGGAATGTAAGAGACTAAATAGTAATGTTCCTCTTCTATCTTAAAAAATTGATATAACTTAGCCAACTTAAGCTTTCATACATGTTCTCTATTTTGTCTAAATCTTTAAAAAAATAAGTAGTCCTTCAGTAGGGTATGATAATTTACGTCACTCAGCATAGTCTGTGTATGTCTACAGTATATAGTTGTATAGTTGTAATAGTATATGATAATTTATATCACTCAGATCTAACAAGAATTTTGAGAATAGTTTTAGACACAAATTCATCTATTGATGTTAAATTGTTTGTAGACATTGTTTGCCAAATAAATATTGGGCATGAGGACTAGTTTCCTGTATGATTATTGCTCTCTTTACTCTTATTGATGGAAGATTACTTCTAACCTCAATATTGCTGCTGGTATAAATGGGGCTAAGGTTAAGAATGTATTCAAGACCAGTTGTAATTTTTCTAATTTGTGCAAACTCCAAATTGGGAATCCATTTTTCAGCTGTGAAATTGTTTTCCCCAGAAAGACCTTAAGTGCAGGCTGTACTAACCATCCTTCTTTTGAATAGAAGGAGCAAATGACTCCCTATTCCAAATATTTATATAAATAGGTAGAATTTGCCTTATATAGAAACTAGTTAAAATTTTAAACAGGTGAGAATGAGTAATACTACTGCTTATCTTATAAAATATTTTTCATTAACATATTGATATGATTATACATGCATGCACACACATGCACACACATAATAAGGCCTCCATAACTGGATTTAGTAGATTGTCATACCATACAAGGAGTACATTCTATACTTAGAGCAATGAACCACAGACCTTTCTTAGTTACAATTAATTTTAGGCCAGTAATCTTTTCCAGAAGTTCAATTTTTTATTCAAAATACTATTAGTATTTGATTTTTTTCTTTTAAATATAGCCTTGTCATTTCTAGTTGAATGAAATTAGATGAACAGTAGTTATGGCAATAGAAAGATTTTAAATGATTAAGGGAATTGAGACAACTTCCTTTTTTCAACTCACATTTTTCAGGAAGAAATGTGAAGCTAAAAGTAATTTTATTTGGTGAAATGTTTGGAAGTTCATGAAAACCTGTGTTGATCTGTTATGAATCAACCACAGGATGTATTCTAGAAAGAAACTATAAATTTATTTATAGCATTAAGAATTTATAGTGTGAAAAGAAATTCTGGAAAGAGAGGCTGTAAACTTTTTAGGCTGGTGGGCACATCGAAATTTTGAAAGCACAAATGATTTCACAGAGTTGCTGCAAAGGTGGGTACAGCTATTCAAAACCACCTATTTATCGGAATGTAAAAACCTTCCCTTCTACCCACTCCTACAAAGTTATCTTTACCTATTGGGGGTGGGGGGAACGTGGATGGGAATATTTCCAAATAGCCATCCACATTTTAAAAAAAATCAAGAGAGGTATAGAATCAGATGGTTGTTAAGAGACGTGTTTTAGACATCACTGGTATCCATGGGTTCATATTGGGAACTTACATGCTAGATATAAAGTACAGTTGTGCTCATATGTTTACATACCCTGGCAGAATTTATGATTTCTTGGCCATTTTTCAGAGAATATGAATGATAACACAAACACTTTTCTTTCACTCATGGTTAGTGGTTGGTTGAAACCATTTATTATCACTCAACTTCGTTTACTCTTTTTAAATCATAATGACAACAGAAACTACCCAAATGACCCTGATCAAAANGAAACTACCCAAATGACCCTGATCAAAAGTCATTTCAGTTTGTTCTTTTGTTTGGAGCATATGAATGTTCATGCCAAGATGTTTCTTGAATTCTAGCAACTTCATGTTGTTGTATTTTTAAGGGCCTTAAGAAGAATTATTTCTCTTCTGCAAAGGAGAAAGGTGTTTGCAGAAGAAGTATGGGCAGTAAGAATCTGCTGTGGATAGCATATTATTTAATTCCATTATTCAGACATCATAATCTATCAACGTTTGGTATCTCAAAAAATTGATGGCATTTTACTGTTTGTATACACATAATTCATTCAGTAAAGAAAAGTGACATAAATATCAAATTGCTTGAGATAATTTAATGTTATTTATCTTCTGATAAGACATACTGTGACACACAGAACAGATATATTTTTCCCTAACAAATATATTCTGATGCCATTGAATGAAACTAATGCCATTCCTAAAATGCACATTTATTCCAACTTAGATTTAGCTGTGTTTGTGTGCTTTAAATTACCTTGGATTTTGTTCGACACCAATAACAATTTTAAAAAACATCCCCAGACTTCAATTAGTTACTTGTTCATACTTTTTGCTTCTCCAGAGGTTTGCTAGTGCTAATAAAAACTCTTATTTACCTTACAAGCCATGTTATGTTAAATGTATTTATTTAAATGTGTAAACCATCCCATACAGTTATATATTACATTAATTAAAGCAAAATATAATGTAGTTGGTTAAAAATCAATTTATGAAAATTATCTTTTAGAAATACGCTGCCAAATCCATTTTAGGTTAAGATGAAAAGCTATGTGAAAACCAATTTTTGTTGTAACTATTCTGGAGATAGGGCTACTGATATTTTCTATTTTCTTCTGCACTTCTCTGCCCTCATTCCTTTATGATGTACTGTAGCCACAAAGAAAAAAATCAAAAATGTTTGTTTTCATCTTCAAATAAATTCACTTCTGAAAGGATTGAGGATGTAAAGTTGCTAGGGAAAGTACCAGAAGTGAAAAGACTAGAGATGGATGTTGATTTACCATATCTTTGCCGCCTTCTGGGTTCACCTAAAGACCTGGCAAGTATTCCTTAATTTGGAACAGCGGAAGGAAGAAATGAAAACTGTAGCCTCTGACATTGTGTATTGCACTGAAGGCTTAATTCTTATCTGCAATAAAGATTCTAATCAAATTGAGTTGTACTAGTAGTTTTCTGCCAAGTCTAACCAAGAACTATAATTTGGCTGAAGTGCCTGGTGTGAAGCTTGACAATTACAGTGTTTGGTCCAAACAATGAAAAATTACAACTAGTCTTAACTGAGCCTTAATGTCACTAAAACAAATAAATTTTAAATCATGGTTAAAAATGTCATGCTTGACTAAGCCAATTAACTTTAATTAAAGTTGATGTTACTAGCATAAAATATTAAAAATAATATTTATAACTTATATATTTTTGCACATCAGAGGAAAAGGGATAGTGTCCCGAACAAATTTGTTCCATTAACTATACATTGTATAGTAAAGCTAAGTCTGAATGAGTCTCTTAAAGTGTGATCAAATCAAGTTTGAAAACTATTTAGCTAGGATCTTCAGATCCTCTTATACAAGTGGATATAAAGACCTTCACTATATATAATATACTGTATATAATTCTGTCTTCTAAAACAGGGGTGTCAAACTCGATTTCATTGNNNGCCGCATCAGGGTTGTGTTTGACCTCGGGATGGTGGTGGCCATGGTGGGCGTGGCCAACTCAGCATCACTCATGTCAGGGCGCCTGTGGTGGCCCAAGCACTCTGCCAGCAAAAACAGGTTCCTGAGGTCCATTCTCGGCCGTGACAGTCTCCTGCAACCCTCTCCCATGAAAACGGAGCTCATGAGGGCCTCCATTTTCACTGGCAGAGGCATCGCAGGCCGGTCCTTCGCTGTTTCCAGGGTGGCCCCACAGGCCAGATCTAGGCCCCCGATGGGCCGGATGCAAACCGCAGGCCTTGAGTTTGACATCCCTGTTCTAACTGTATCCCTATCAAGGGTTTCTGTTGCATATTCCTTGAAACCATTTTTTGGAATTTTTAAAGTAGAAGTCTATATAAAATTACTTGTAGCTAATTATATAAAATTACTTGTAGCTAATTAAACTACAAGTTTACAAATTAAAATTAACATTTCATTATATAAATATACGTCTTATGAGATTATATGAGATTTCTGTTAATCAAGAGCTTGTAGATGGTCTTATAGAAGTCAAGCTTAGTCTACTGTTATTTCTGGGGGTTTCATGAAGACAAATGAGGCATGGATGTCTTGTTGAGTTTATAAATGACAGAAATGTAAATAAACATGTAAACTATATTTTTTATATTCTATAGTTGATTTTAAAAAGCAAAAAGAAATGGTATATATTAAGCTGAACTACTTACAGATTTCTAATTTTTTCAGGCTTATTTGAAAAGGAATTAATTTTGTACTGATAACACTGATACTTTCTGACATCCCAATTTTTTTCAAAGCGTTCCCGTTTGCTTAAGCAAGAATTCACTACAGTCAAGTTGGCAGATAAAGCTAAGCCAGATATAGCTATGTTGCTTCTGAATTCAGAAATCAGACTGGAACATTATCTTGACATTTCTAAGAACAGAAACTGTCTGGAGAAAGAGTGAAGATCTTGATAGAGAAATCCAAGAATATCTGATACATAAATATATTTCTGCCTAACATTACATATTGCACAATTTTTTAAAAAAGAAGTAAATCTATTTCTCTCTCTGTTGTGTCTAACAGGGAGAACAGGAGGGCATAAAATACAGTTTGCAGTAATGGAATTTGTTTAGAGGCACTCACTGTTCACAGTGTGGTCCTTTTCTTGGTCACACTGTTATGTATTATTGTACTGCAAAAGGCAAGGAAAAGAAAAGAACTAGTATGTTCATTAAAACTATTGTTTATTTCAGTACAAATCATTGAACAAATCTCAAATGATAAGAGTACAGACAAAATGCTCAGCAATAAAAAGTGGCTACTATAAATAAACTAAACAATATGATTTGTGCAGTTTTTATTTCACAAGCTGAATAAAATCATTATGAATGTTGGAAAAATAATTACATGTGGTTTGTGTTTTAGCTTAGACTTTCTAAGTTCACCTTTCTAAAGCAGGCCCCATCCAGATATGTATGTTTCCAAATTCCTACACCTCTTGAGGACACCCAGACATGGAGAAAAATTGCTTTATATTATAATGGGCCCAATGGTACATTAACTTTCAGGCACCAATGTAAGTTTGGAAAGTGACAAAAGTACCCCAAACAGGTGCCAGCAGTGAAAATAAGTAACAAGTCCATCAGCAACAGATGGTTTAACTCCCAAGTGTTTCCTTGGGCATTTAGAGGCTGACCCAACCACTCAATCTTAAAATTTAGCTGCAAAATAATAGTTTGGCAATGTTGCTAATATTTCAAAAATAATTCTGCACACAGTTGAAATAATAATTTAGCTTTTTTGTGAAATTATGGTTCTAGATAAAAAAAATCTAAAGAATTTAATTTTAATACAAATATTGTTTGTGTGGCTGTGGCCCATTGTCAAGAAACTTCAAGAATGTAACTCAGGAATGTCTGCTTGTTTCATTAATTAACAGCATTATCAAGTTGATGCAGTGTCTTTAGGATATGTTACCCATACAGAGAAAGCAAATTAGTTATCTTACGTTTGAAGTACTTCATGCAAATTATAGCATCTATATTGGTTTCTGGAATTATAGATATTGATATAGATATATAGATAGATATAGGTGTGTGTGTGTGTGTGTGTGTAACCACCTAGAAGAGCAATGACTGGATTTGGTGCATAAAAACATATTGAAATATTAATAAGCAGAAAAGAGGTGATCAAGCAAGAAGATTAATAAATATTCAAGTATGTAATTCCATTTTTCTCAAAATAATTTCACAGTCATCTCTGAAATGGGGAGGCAGGGTTGGCGATAAAATGGCTTACCTCATTAGATCTAATTTAACAATAGCATCATTGAGACGCCATAAAGAAGATTATCTAGAAGGACTCACTTGAATAAAACTTTTCTTTAGACATTTCTTCGGTGAATAGTCAATGCTAGACTGCAGAATAATCATTGTTATATCTAACACTTTGAACATAAGTAAATGACTATGGTATTCTAAGAAGTGCTTGGGATCATCTTTCAGTTCTTCTAAAAAAAATTAAGGATAAAATCCAAACAATTGAAGAGTTTCTTTTTATATATGCAATCCAGGCAGGTTTATTTACCTATGGAAGTTCATGTAATCCTTTGATATTCTTATAAATTGTATTATATTTATTAAAGGAGTAGTTCTTCTTTTTTTAAATATGAACAATTTCATTTTACAGCATTATATGGGGAATCCACATAGACTGCCAAAGAAATATTAGAATCAGTGACTGTTAGGAAATTAGATTGCATGCTGAGTTATTTCTGAATGTAACTGATGAAAAATCTGTTCTCAGGTAAAACAGAATTGTTTTTTTTAATAAAAACAAATAGATATATACTTGATAGTTTAAACCAGCAAGGTACCTACAATTTTGTTTCCTTTAATGAAAGAAGAGAAGTATCCACTATTGTCTTGGTTTTATATAGATATATGCCCGCTTATCGGATGTTTATGAAATAGGGAAGATTACAAGAAAATACTCAGTTTTAAGACTTGCTATATCCAGCTAAGTGCAAAATAGAATTTCAAACTTAAAATTATGACCCAAGGTGATTCTGAACAGATGTTCAGGTAGGAAATTGTTCTTAGAATTGTATTAGAAAGGAAGTGTGCATGCAAATCTTTCAGAATCTTTGCAGATTTTCTTGATAACGATAACCTAATACAGGGGTTCCCAACCTTTTCTATACCCCGCAACCCTAGAATGCTTCTGATATATTCTTGCATCCCTTACAAAAGTAAATAATTATATGCATATAGTTACGCATATACACTATAATTTTGAAACTTCTAAACCCAAGTTTCGCACGCTCTGGAATATCGTCTCGCGCCCCTAGTTGGGAACCCCTGGCCTAATAGAAGAATAGGAGAGGCTTTCAGCACTCCTGTTTAATTCCCTGAGCAAATTAAAAACTCTTGGTAATAAGTTGTAAAACCTAATAGGAGTTTTGTAGAATTCTACACAGTTTAAGTCATGATATAAGGAAGACCATTAAGGGAAGGAAAAGTTTTTTTTAAAAAAAAATACTGATGTTTCAGTGATGAAATGAACAAAGCAGATGGCTAGTTTCAAGTTGGACTTTCCTGCGGTTTTACATTAAGGTTCCTGGTAAAGCATGTCTGGAAATAGGAACACTGTCATACATTCTATGTAATCAAGAAACATAAAAAGTGCTAACAGCTGCGGTTTAATTTTTTCCCCAGTTGATGACTATCTTTACATGCGGTCTGGTCTTTTTAAAAAGGCACAAGGAATAATTCAGATTCCATGCCTACAAAGCCTGTAATCCTAACTCTCCTTATTTGGAAGAAAGTTCTATTAAAATTGAAAAGAAAAGAAATACTCATTGTGTGAAGCAAACAGAGGTATTTCCTCCCTCAAATAATAAGTACTTACTAGTGAATTATTGCTGGTCAATTCCTGTAAATAATTCAATTATCCAAATCCTGTTCGCTATATTTTTATAATCCATAGGAAATTCCAAGATTTGTGAACTATGAACATGTAACTTAAAGGAGATGTGGAAAATGACATTACCAGGAATAATTTCTGTTAACGATTGTGTGCAGTAATCTCTTCTTTGGTATTCCATTGATTCTACAGTTTACATCAGGGGTGTCAAACTCGATTTCACTGAGGGACGTATCAGGGTTGTGTTTGACTTTGTGGGGGCAGAGTGGGCGTGGCCAGGGTGGGCATGGCCAGCTCAACATCACTCATGTCGGGGGCGCCTGTGGTGGCCTGAGCATTCTACCAGAGAAAACAGGCTCCCAAACTCCAATTTAGGCTGTGACAGCTTCCTGCAACCCTCTGCCAGCAAAAATGGAGCTTGGGAGGGCCACCTGTGGCCCTCGTAAGTTCCGTTTTCAGCTGCAATGGCCTCCTGCAATCCTCTGTCAGCAAAAATGGAGCTCAGGAGGGCCACACGTGGCCCTCTTGAGCTCCATTTTTTCTGGCAGAGGCATGGCAGGCTGGTCCTTTGCTGTTTCCAGTGTGGCCCCGTGGGCCAGATCTAAGCACCCTGAAGACCAGATCCAGCCTCCGGGTCTTGAGTTTGACATCCCTAGTTTACATTTTTGGGTCATTTATAATGTAATATGTAGATGCAATAGCAAGGTCTATTTGTAATGATGTTTTGATTCACATGCTACATTGAGCCATGAACCACCTATAACTCTGAACATCACAGCCTCTTATTCCAAGCTCTCTCGGAAAACTGTGTTATCCAGACTATCTCTGCTGCTCTTGCAAGTGCACATTCCATCAAAGCTGGCATCTGATCCTTAAGCAGGAGCTGTGAATCTAGGATGACCCCTAAATTGCACATCAATGTAGACTGGGGGAGTGACACCCCATCCAGAGTCAAAGATGAAATATCATCTGGACCCAGGAGGTTGAAAACCCAGAGTTGCTCCATCTTACCAGAGCTGAGTCAAAGCCAATTCCTCTAGGCTTCTTTGTATCTTTGTGCTATAAAGTAAAGCCAGGGGATTAGGCAATTGCTCATTCAGTACAATTCCTCTGGAGTTAAAGAAGATCTTCTATTCTGGTGTTTCAAGAAACTATATAAGAATTAATGGGATGTAGTGATTAAGGCATTGGATTGAAATCAAAGAGATAGAGATTCAAGTACATACTGACCTTGCAATTGTTGTATAATTTAAGGCCAGTCAGTATTTTTCTGCTCACAGAATGTTACTTGAATAAAACAAGGCAGGACACGTCTCTGTATTACCTTGTTCTTACAGGGAAATAGGGAAATACATATAATAATTAATAAATCATTTGGAAAAATCAGAATTAAATAAAATACAAAGTATCATGTATTGGAAACACATGGTTTAAAATCCCCTTTCAGCCAAAAATCACAGTTTGATTCTAGTCAAATTACAATTTTTCAAGGCAGTATGAGTCTATCTTTGTTCCTTTTTGTAAAAAAATGGGAATAAATTCGATTTTTAAAAATATCTTCACTACATTATGAAACCAAAAGCTGTTTTGGAAGTATGTTCTTTTTAGCTTCATGCCCTGCTAGCATTTGTGCACAAGAGAGATGAAAGAGTTATGGTCCCTTGTCAGAACCATTCTTGGCATCACCTTATCTTTGCTGATTTGTACTTTAATTCCATAAGGTACGATTGACGGGCCATAGCACTGAATTTGTTTTTCTCTTTTGTGTTATCCAAGCAGATAATCTAAGTGACGCCTTGAAGAAGCTGAAGATAACAGCTGTTGACAGCAGAGCTGATAGCTTGGAGGGGTGTTTGGATTGTCTCCTTCAAGCCCTGGCTCAGAACAGTAAGTTTGATTGTTCCCTTCAATTTCATACCTTACAATTCAGTCAATAAATGATTATGGAAGCAATAAGTCTACCAAAATGGAAGTAAAGCTATAAATTGAATTGATGTAATAACTGTTCGCATGACAATAGCAGAACTTGATGGAGAATTTAGAATAGAGAATGTAGTAACAGAAATGCTACAAAAATCCAGAACAATAGCAGAAAAAAAAGGAACTAAACATTTTGAAGGGAAAAAAATAACTGTTCCTGAAAAAGTTTAAAAGTAGATTCCAGCCAGTTTTTCTCAGAAAGAAATGTGTAACGTGAGGCTGTCACTAACAAGGATTGTTCCTCAGTAACCATTATACCTCTGTAATTGATGCTTCTGTGATCCAGGGTTGCAATGATTATATCAGATCATAGATATATGAGAACAGTACTAAAATGATTTCTACAGGAATCTAGCTGGCAACTGTACAAGGAGAATTCCAATCAAGAACTAGAAATCACCTATGTAAACTAAAGTTATTAGCACCATCCACCAACAATCCCTTGTACTGAAAACCTTGTAATTGGCCAAGTCATCTAGTTCTTTTAGCTTCCTTTCTGCTATCTCATTTTGTGTCAAGTAAAAACTTTAAATCAGCAGTCCCAACTTTTCCGGCTTTGTGGACTGGTAATGAGGGGGGAGGGTTTGGTTATGCACGAGCAGTGGGGGCAAGAGGGATGGTTCTACATGAGTGGTGTGAGGGGTGGCCCAGTACCATGGAATGGGTCACACCTGGGTGTTGGGTACCCCTTCTCTAAATAGCTCTGGAATAAAGAGTTAAGTTTTAACTCAAGGTATACTGTAGTTCTCTCATTCACATTCAAACTCACACCTTTACTTCCTTCCAAGTATGTATTAAATTGTGCTCAGCATTCAGATGCATTAAATAATAAATAATCAAGAAATTGAAATACAAGTCAACATACTGCATCTCATAATATGAAGGTTTATCATTACCCATTCCAAATGCAAGCTGCCAAATTTGAAAATTATTTGAAAAGGCTGCGCTCTTTCTGTTTTGTTTTTGTAAAATAAGTATATTCCACATTTTTAGTCCTGAGGAACAGCATTGAGTTATAACTCTGAGCATATAGATACGCTGCATACCAAGTATATGAAATAAAGCAATGGACATTGAAACTTAAATCTAAAAATATGCATTGAATATATTTGATCAGCAGTAGCATTGGCAACTAAATAAAAATTTTGACACTCAATCTCACCCAGTTACAGTAAGGTAAGTGGCAGCAGAGGCCAGCATACCTCCCTTGGGAGGGTTTCCATAACACCAGATTTTTTCTTTATTTCAGAAGGCAGGAGAGAAGAGTACAGGCTCATATGTCAACTGAAGAGCACAATGTATAGAAAGCAAGCTCTCCCCTTAGAAATGCTGCAATTAATATCTAGAGAGAACGTCCTCTACTGGTTCCTAATTAATCCCAAAGGACCCTGAAACCAAAACAAATGGAAGCTTCATGCCATATATTCAAAGTAGCATGTCTATCTTCCTCTTTAAGTAAATAAAAATACTTAAAGATATTCCTCTTTGTTTTGATAAAGATAAGTGGCTGATCACTACACATCTCAAAGATATATGGGTGAAAAATGAAAGTCTTTGATACGAAGGGATCCTTTAAAAACATACTTCAGTGAGCGGATATATCTCCTGAGGCAGAACATGTCTACATATTCATTGTGCATGTTTTATTATATATTATGTTCTGTGACTAAATAATTTGTAATAAAAAGTGAGCATTAAGTTTATGTTAAGTAATTCAAGAGATAGTGTTTTTGAAAATGGTGGGTATAGGATTCAGACTAAACATTCTCTTTGAGATGTGTATGAAATGTTTACAAATTGCTTTCCCTCAACCGCCCAGAAGGTAGAAATTATTCTAGAAATTTGGTTTTAATAGCAAGTTTCCTGATCAAGTGACCTGAGCTCTTGATTTGTTAGGTCTGCTAGAATAAAGAATCACAAAGACATTTTTAAATATGACCATGGGAAATCCTAAGAAGTACTGTGGGATATACTGAGATTGGTAATGTCTCTCTCTAGGAAGATAACTTCCTGCACTACGATAAGTAATCAGAAAGGGATAGTTCTTCCAACTTGATCACACCAGCAACATAAATGTGTTGTGGTTCGCCGGCAGCAGGTGTGGACAGCTGAGGTCTCTGAGAGTGAGGGGCCTGCGTGTGATGCAGGGATG